>CM051838.1:20967500-21132500 GCA_028451465.1 Erethizon dorsatum
GGCCGGGGACTCGGGCAGCGGGACCTGGGCTCGGGTCCCCAGGACCCCCTGGGCCATTCCGAGAAAGTTGGCTGACCCTCGCCCCCACTCCTCCGCGCTGTCCCTGCCAGCCCTTTGGTTTTGGTGGAGGGGTCCAGTTCCCTTCGTCCCCGCTGGAGAGGGAAGTTTGCGGGCGCGTGTGTGTAGGGTTTCGGGGTGCACTCGGCGGCGAGGGGGCGGGGGGCACTGAAGTTATCGATCCCGGCGGCTGTGGTGGAATGTGGCGAGGGGAGTCACGTGGCGGCCTCCTCCTCCTCCTCCACCTTCCCGAGCCTCTTCCCGGGAAATCGGGGGCGGGCAGCCGCCGGGAGCCCTGAGGTCCGGCGCTCCGAGGCCCGGAGCTGGGAGGGTGGGCGGCGGCGGCGTGCGAGGACCGAAGGAGGTGCGGGCAGGCGGAGCGGGGAATCGGGGCGAGGCCGAGGGGGCGCCAACTGGAGGCCGGCCGAGGTCCCCGCGACCCTGGCGGCGGAGGACAAAGGGCGGCTTCTGCGCCCGCCGGGACCCGCGGGGTCCCGCCGAGGTCCGCGCGGCTCGGCCCCGCCCCGTCTTCAGCCCCCCGGCGGCGCAGCATCCTCTTCCTCCTCCGCGGCTCGGCCGGGCTCCCGGGGGCCCGGGTTCCTGCTCCGGGTCTCGCGCCTCCGCCGCCCGCTGGGGCGGGGGTGGCCAGAGCCCGGCGCCCCACGCTCCCAGCCGATGTGTGTTTACGAAGTCGGTTAACGGAGCCCTCTGCGCACACACAAAGCCCTTTCTTCTCCTGGGAAGGGACGGGGTGGGGGAGGGCCTCGCAGACTGGAAAGCTTGTCCCCCAGCAAGCGCAGAAGTGAGTTTGAAAACGAGGTGAATCGTTGACATGTACCTTGACACAGTGTTGGGGCTGATTTACATTCACGTGGGCCACACATTTTCTGGGCAAACCTAGACCAGGGCCTGAAAGATACAAGGGATGGTGGTGACCAAAGCAACCCGCGGGTGTGCGCGGGGTCAGGCAGGGTAGCTGTGGACCACTCTCGATGGTGGAACTTGCCCGGAGTCTCAGCTTCCTTACAAGTAACGTGGAGCTGGAGCGAAGTTCCAGGGCAGGTCTCTCCTAGTCACTTGGAAACAAGAACTTTCCGAGTTGAATGGGGTAGCGCTTACCGTCAATCCCGCTTAAAGGGCTCCGAAAGGCTTCTGAAACCTGGTGGAGGAATTTGGGAGGCTTTTTATTAAGAACAAAAAGTTTATTAAAGTTTGCACAATTGGCAGTTTTGCTTCTTTGCAGTTTCCGAGCGTTCAGTTCACCTGCCTTTGGAAGGAATTCACAGTGAAAGTTCTCTTAGTGGTGAAAGCATGTGTTCCCCGGGTTGCTTCAAGAGAATTTCTTACGCACGTAGGATAGGATTTTTGGAGCAGTTAAGTGAAGCCGTCATTTGGCGGTATTTGCTGGGTAATCTTTAGTAAGTCGAACTGTAAAATACCAGGGACCCGGACCTGTGCGCCTCTTAGGTTCATAATCAAAAAAGAAAGAAAGAAAGAAAAAGGCAAGTGAAAAGGAGTAGAGGGCATTTTCTTCTTTTGTTTTATTGCCATGTTGCAAAATTATCCAAATATCTCAGACACGGAGACACAGCATCTCCAATTCAGCTGCCAAGCCCTAAATAAATTATTTACATTAAAAAACAAAGATTTAGCTTCCGTTTTCCACGTGGGCATGGAACACACTAGGTTCTCCCCATCAGCTGCTTGGAGGACTACTAAGAAGAGGGACTGGCCTCAGGTAGGCTGGCTGCGCTTTGGGGAAAGCCCAGAGACAAGAATAAAAATAGTATAGTCCTAGCTGAAGAGCTGGTTTGTTTTTCTTCAGGGTACACATTTGCCTGGAGAAAGACGTATTTAGATGAGTTCTGTCAAATGAGTGATGGTGGTATTTAGCGGCGGGGTTGAAGAGGTAAACTGGCATTTTGGATGTCTCTTGTTAGATACCTAGCCCTTCAGTGTCTTGGAAGGATCTCCATTTTTGTCAAAGTATGTCTTAGGGGTGTTCTGAGTACGTGGATTCTATCCATTACATTGTTCAGAAGGTCACACTTGGATCCTGGAAAAGCTAGGGAGGAGTTACAATGACAAATATTCTGGCATCAGTACTAGCAAGCAATGAGCAACCTTTTGCTGTCAGCAGACACAGAAAGGCAGAACTGGTTATGAAGAACTGATTAGTAGTTTTGCAATTAAGAGATAGAAATTCTTAATTCCGGATGAATAGCAGTACATAAAAACATGTAGATTACTTTATAACCAGCTTGAAGGCGGCATTGGAAACTATAAAAAATGCAATGTGCCCTCCTAAATAAAACCAAGTTCTACGTTCAGTCCCCAACTTTTTCTTACATACTATTTCTTTAACAAAGTTTTACATGATATTTCTGATACAGCTTGTGATATAATTTGAAACTTGTATCTCAGCAGATTAGTTTATATAAGGCAGGTAAAAACCTGAAACCAACAGTTAGGTTTGGAGATTTTATTTTTAACCAAATACTTATTAAAAATGCAGACTACTAGGAAATTTCTATTAGCAAATGAGTTCTCACATATTTAGTACTCTGAATGAATAAGTGTTCTGTAACATCATGCAGGGTTTTTTTGTTTGCGACATACTTGAGTGTACTTGTCCCAGTAGCCCAGCCCCTGAGTATGGGTGCCATGTTTCTGACTGCAGGGAGTGTGCCATGGTTGGGCTTCCTACTTCCTCTAAAGTACATTAAAACTATTAAATGTCGAAAAGATTCCTTTTTCTATTTGTGAAAGCTGTAAAAATATATTTTGAAACATGGAACAAACGCTCCTACCCCTCCTGCTACCCTAAGCCCTAGCATCAAAATCCCATCAGAGTAAGTCAAGAAACTTACTCAGTCCTTTTGCCACGAATCTTCAGAATGACCCCTCTATTTAATGGAACAGTGAAGTAAAGGGAGTATTTAGAGGCATAGGCAGTCAGACAATTGAACAAGTCCCCTTCTGCCTTATTTGTGTTATTTGGATATTTGTCTCAATTCCTGGGAGTAGACAATGGTATGTGAGTAGATTTACCTGGCTGAACATAGTTCTGCTGTCAGCTTATTTTTAGAGGCAGCAAATCAGTTGCATCAAATTGGTCAATTGTGACCTATTTCTGGTTTTCTTGCTGGCTCTTTATTCTGTTTCTTGTGGTGCTTCTCTGATGGAAGCTTCCCAGCCATTTTACCTGATAACAAACAATTTTTTTTTTCTGAAATCAACTCCAAAAAGCATTATAAGAAGGAAAAAGTGGTCCACTGCATAAAGGTGTGATATATTCAGTAAGAGCCAAGTTATAAAGCAAGGAGAGAGAAGAGGGGAGTGCTTAGTCATTTAAATGGCCAAGTTAAATACAAGCCACAATTAGGATATCTGGATCCTCAGGTGTTCATAAACCCATACCAGGAACCTCTAGAGAAAAATGGTGGGGACTAGGAAGAAAGTTCCAGAGTGACTTGTTTAACTTGGCTGTCACAGTAGCTAACCCTTTGTAACTTGGCACATTTCGAAGTTATCACACTTCTGATTGACCTTTTTCCCACTTACCATCTTTTGTACTTATAAGAGATATTTTTTAAAAGAGAAGTAATATATTTAGAAATATAATGAAGCAGCAAAAACTCAGCTCACAGTTTAAGTAAGAAATGTAAATTATAGAATTTGAAGGAAAAGGTAGTGGATTTTAATTTCCAGACCTTTTGAAAGTCAGAACACCTATCTATGGGGCTGCATTCTGTAGTGGAAAAGCTCTAGAAATTGTAGGTGTTAAAAAAGTCACCACGGGGAGCTTACACTGGCCTCAAGATTTAATGGAAACATTGCATCCCCCAGTTTTTATTTAAACACATTTTCTTTTTTTCAAAGTCAAAATATATATTTCTATGGGTAGACAGGCGAAGTATAACCAAAGGGGGAAAAATTATTTCCCTTACACTCCAATGTGTTTTATTTCTGTAAAAATTGAACCTCTCCACTAGAGATTCAGTTTTGGTTTTGGAAACGATGCCATAGTAAGAAAAAAAAAAGAAAAAAAAAAAAAAGACTTGAGTTTTCTGTGATAAGACAATTGCCTAAAGACAGAGTAATATTTTACTTTTAATTAAAAAATTACTAGATGGCTTTTTCATGAAAATTATATTTGTAGATTAAACATGATTCCCTTTTTATAACTGGGTCTTAACCTAAGATAAGTTTAAAAACATTAAGACATATATATTTATATATATGTGTGTAGACACACATATAAGTAGATCAATACTCCTTTTCATATTGTGAAGGCAAAATACTCTACTAATTATTTGGCACATGGAAATGATTGCTTTCTGTTTTAGATTTGGCCTCCAGAAAGCCTGATTGTTGAAAACAGCGCAGCAGCCCCGATTTTGACATTCATGCCCCCTCCTGACAGTTGTGGTTGTACTTCAATTCATCTATCAACCAGTGACTGTTTCTTCCCTCCACCACCTCTAAATTATACTGACTAGATGTTGAAGTCATTAAATTGATTATAGTCCAATCAGTAGACAATCCGAAATAAACAAAAACAGCAATTACAGTTGGCAAGGATCCCACGAGTGCTAGTCCAAGTTCCAGAGCTGATGGTCCAGTAAGGCGCTTCCAGAACGCCGTCTCACCATTTCAGCGATTCTGGGAACATCTTCTTAAAGGGAGGGTACACAGATTCATAAGATTCCACTTGGCCTTAAAAACAAAAACATCTGTTTGATGCACGAGTGGATTGTTGGCTTTTATTCATCCAGCCAAAAAAGGGCAAAAAATAGGATATTGAACATAAAAGCATACAAGCAAAAATGAAATTACAAAGGGACTTGAGATTAGCGGCTTTTTAGGAAGAAAGCTGTTAATAATTTTTCTATTTTGTTTTGCCAGATTATTCCCATGTCCCTTAAAATCCATTGTAGTTATTCTTATTGACAGCAATGACGTCTAACAGTTATGACAGAAATTTTCAACTTTTTGCTTCCAGTAATTATACTTTGTTCTTTTTATTTGCTTATTTAAATCAGTACAGGTTTTGTAGCATATTTGTGGATTTCCTTTCATCTTATAGGAACATTTGTAACCCTGTCCTCTTATGTTTAACGGAAGTCTGGTTATGAGGGTTGGCCCCTCTGATAGATTCTAGTGAAAAACTTGTCGACATAAGTTGAAACATACTATTAAGCATACTTGCTTGAGTTTTCATTTTGATGTAAGAGCATGAAATAAGGAGAAAAGGGTTTTGGTAGTAGAAAAGAGCAAGGCTACCCAGATCAATTAAGAATTTTATGAAAGGTCTGTTTTTCCTATTACTGTGCTGTATTAATTCTTCTGACAGAATTCACATTGCTAGTTTAATGTCATTAATTTGGTTGCCATAGAATACATTCTTTATGGCTGGCTTTGAATGGACACCATGTTCAAGGTTTTAGTTATTTTTAAGACAGACAATGATTTTAAGACTTATTGTATATTTACATCATATTTTAGCAATCTTATGGCCTGTTAAAAATGTAAATGCTATCATTAAGTAGTATGTTAAAGAATGGTTTGGAATTGAGATTTTGATACAAAGGCAGTTATCCTAAATCAAACCTCTAGCTAAGTATTTTCGCAGATGTATTTAATACTTTTTCTCCATTGATTCCTGGTGTGCTGTCAAAGGTCAAAGTTAGTTTGGGGGGGCATGTAGAGGGTGAGCAGTGCATGCGACTTTCTAATCCCATTTCAATTAAATTTGAAATGTGTTCTTTTTTTAAATTTGGAGGTCACATAGTATGCTGGCTAGGAATGTATATACCTTATTTGTTGTAATGAAAGTGCACTTGTCTGATGTAAAATGTATTCTGGGACAATGTTATTACAAAGCAATTAAAACTTAAACATTAAAGTTAACATTAGTAAATTTAAATAGCTCTGTTATAGTATTAATCAAATAATGTAAGGAAAGCTTTTAAATAGGTTAAATAATTATCTAACTCTTGGCATAAAAGCCTCACACAAGATAAATCTTTGAAAACTAAGTAGAATCATGGCTTTAAAAAAAAAAGAAACTTTAATTTTAGGCAGCTTGGGCTTTTAGCATGCATCGCATTCCACCTCTAGTACAAGTAATTATGCCAGTTTAGTGTTATTAGAGATGAAAGAAATTCAGTAAGATATGAATTCTTTAAAACTTCAGTAGCTTCAGTTTTAGCAGGGATAATGATCAAGCAGCAGTTATCTAGCTGCCTGGGGACCCTGTCACCCCTGCAAGCGCTGGGCTGATCTTGGGGGTATCATTATTATGGCAGCACACATCACAGTTGACGTTTCTACTGTAGATGTCTGATAGCAGGGGTTTATAATTTGGTCATTTAAAAAAAATCTACTTTCAGATATGGCTGTCTAGAACTCCCCTTCGAAGATTAAAAATATAATAAATGCATACTTTAAAAATTATTTTTAGACACCATATACTTTAATTCCATGGGATGGAAAATGCTTTGAAAGATCCCAAAAAGAAAAATATATATGTAAGTCTGCCATTTGTATGTGTGTGTATGTTGGCTATGTGTTCGTTTTAAGTCTTATTTTCAAATGAAGATGATTTGGTTTGGAAAGCGTAACTGTGGTATTCACCCATAGGGGTAACCCTCCTAGGTTGGGTAAGGTCGAATGATTGACATTCAGAATATGCACTTTCATAAATGTGCAGTTTATTGGAATTACATTCTGGTATTTCAGTCATAGTTTTAAAAAAATTATTGAATATATGAAACCAAAAGGTTTTGGTCCCTCAGTTAACACAGCACCTTGTGAGATGCACATGTGTCGTATGCACATACACATAATCTAATGTTCTATATAAAATACATTCTATTTAGCAAATCCATATTGTTAATCACTTCTTAAGGGAAAATTAGATTTTCCCAATAAAAATTGGTGTCATTGTAAGGAATATAATTTCCTTTAGAAATTAAAAATCACTGTCATTATTTCATTAATTTATTACCTTCTCCTTTCTTTTTTTTTTTTTTTTTTTGGTGGGTACCGGGGGGTCGACCTCAGGACCTCGCGCGCCAGCAGGCGCCCGTGGCGCTGAGCAATATCACCGGCCCTTTTTTCATATGTGGGTACCGGGAGTCAAACTCGGGCCCTCGTGCTTGCCGGGCAGGCGCTTAAGCCGCTGAGCCATCTCACCGGCCCCCTTTCTTTTTTATTAGTGGCTTTTTTTCCCAAAATTTCTTATCCCATAAGTGTGCTATGAAGGATATATCAAGCTGGGAACTTGGTTACCTGGCAGGAAAATATTTTTACCAGTTGTGGACAGTCCCCTATATTAATATGTAATACGTCTGTGAAAACCTGTTAAAGGTGAGGAAGGAATGCGTAAGGTGAACTATGTTGCTCTGTCATAGGGGGTTCTGTGACCAGGACTGAAAAAGTATTACAGTGCTTTAAACTATATATTGACTTTTAGAAACAATGTCCAGCCTTTCCTACATGTTCCTTAATATTCCTTGTCTTCATAAGAGAATCAGATTAGGTCCAGGAAGTGCCTGTGCAAGACTAAATATTGTTTTCAGCATTCCTAATGATTTAACTTGTCTCCCTTTTTTTGCTTAATAGACATATGCTTTTTATCACGAGTATCTTTCATTTATTTTTATATGTTAGAAAAGGCAAAAAGGCAGTGACATATCCACCAACACCGCTCCACTCAGTCCCAACAAAGCCAAAGCAGGACTGTTGGTGGAAGGGCCGTGCCAGCAGGGGTTGACTTGAACACTGTGATCATCAGCGATGTGTGGTCTGAAGTTTCTGTCTGTAGGGGGAGTTTCTGGCTGTCAGGGTACACTGTGCCAAGTTCTGCAGACGAGACAAGGGACAAGAAGAAGCGCGGACTCATGGGAATGCATTTTTAATTCCTGGAAAGAGTTGAGAATAAAAACAAATGATTAGCTATGGTCCTAAGTATTGTGACTTGGATATGAGGGCCAGTAGGAAGATGTTTGCAGAGTGGAAAGGGTGGAGGGGTGAGCTCTGATTGCTGCGTGTGTTGTGACAAGCTACTTACCATCAGTTCTTTGAGATTCAGATTTCCTCTCTGTAACACAAGGGGGCTTATTTCATCATCTAGCAGGTTTCCCCCCATAACTCAGTGCTTACAGTATTCAGTCCCAGACCCCCTGCTGTTTGAAGATTTACTTGTCAGTGAAACAAAAGTTAGTCTTGCCGTAATGAAGCTTATAGTCTAGAAAACTGGATGAGATTTAAAACACAGTACCTTCCAGTGGCTTTTAATTGTTGGAAGGTAATTATGTAAGTGTGGAGCTGGAGGTACATATATATCATGTGTTAACTTTTTTTTTGAACTGGGTCGATTGAAGCAGATGAAATGAGTTTCAAAACCATTTTTGGCATCAAATGTTTGATGAGCTGAACTTTTAAAGAATGGTGATCTTAGTTTTCTCATACAATCTAAAAGTAAACATGTCCACTTGAATTGAAATTACTAAATACAATACATAGAATATTTTCAACCATTTTGGTTATTAAAGCTGCAACATGTTTTACCCTGTCTAATATCCAGATAACATTTTTGATAGTTTCAAAGAATTTGTGACATCCTGTTTGATAATTTAATTTTCCTAGAGAATATGTATGATGTTGATATTAAAAAAGCAAAGCTAACGTACAGTTAGGAATCCCTGCTATACAAAATTGAGGGGGAAGAAGTCCCCAGGAATTAATTCCATTAAACACACAGACACAGAACACTAGGAAATGCAGCAAGTTGGTATTGAAAAGTCTGTAGTGTACAAGTTAGATTATTTTCCCCCTGAGAGATAGGTGAATGCTTTCAGATAAACTTTTATGGAATCATGGTTCTTAAGTGTAAGCCAATTTAGGGATAATGATCTTGGGTGTCATGGTGGTCTTCACGTTCAAAGATGTGAGTCCTGGAGTGAATGGTGATGGGGAGTGTAACTGACCGAAGCAAAAGGTGATCCATGTGAAATCCCTTTTGCCTCTTCCGACATCACATAGGTCATTTGCATGAGTATTGCATCATTATACCAAATTTTTAATCTTCAAAATAAAACCATTACAAGATAATAACACCATTTTATAGCTCCTGTTACAAGTAACTGTTTCTTACATTTGCTGATTTGCATATTTAAAACCCAGTGTGAGTCTAATGGACTGGCAGTGCTCATGGGTGGCTTCCTAGCTCTGTCCGGGCCCCTGTGTCCCCAGGCTGGGAGAGTGCTTAGCCAGGTGCCTGAATTATACTAAGCGCTCATTAAACTTCCATGGAGCCAAAATCACTTCATTTCTTACCAGTGAAATGAAGACTTGTGTGACTTCTGACTTCCTTTTGAGGTTCAACACCCTGGATTCTCTTATTCTCTTATTGAATAATTGTGATTCTTGCAGTTTGATCAATAATTCGTATTAATGAGGCAAGCATACTTTTAAATTATGTACTTGTTTGAGGTATAGCTCATAGAACAAAGTGAAAGACTGGCCAAAATCTACACAAAGGTCAGGTGATCTCAGTTTCCACTGTGATTTCTTGTCAAGATACCCCAGCACTGTTTAAGTAGTTACATAGAAGGAGACATGAATTATGCACCAAACCATTCTCTGGGCCTTTGTAAGGAACCTTGCTCCATTCAAGCCCTGGAGTTTCCACAGAACACTTCGCAGCTTCTAAGTGAGATGGACCAGGCACTGAGTCGCCTTACAAGGGTGTGTCAGGGCTCACCAGGAGCAGCCAGGAGCAGCACCTGCTTTGGACTGGAAGTGTGTGTGTGTGTGGTCAACCTTGTATTTACCTGGGTCTCAGGTATGTTTCTGCAATGGGATAACTTTGAGCCTGTGGCTTTGAGTCAAAGTGTGTTGTTTAGGAATGGTATTGTGACTTAGTTTGGCTTATGCTGTCCAGTCATCTTCAGTTGATGTTCATCCATTTGTCCAAATGCTGGTATTATTTTCATACAGCAACAAGGCCTAATCTTTAATGATGTCCACAGATTCACATTGAATCTTTTCTTGGACTAGATTGGGGCTTTGCCAGTTAGTTTTGTACAATAATAAATCTTGAATATTGTTTTCATTTCTTACAACTCCATTCATATCTTATGGGAGGCTTTTTCTGGCCCTGAGTTAAAAATGGATCCTTCTCTTTAGTAGCCCCTTTGTACTTCACAGGTCTTAGGAACTGTGGTACTAAGTTGGTTTCCTGGTTTGTGTATAGGCCCTCTGAGAACACAGTTTGGTGTCCCTTTCCTTTGAATCCCGATACTCAAAATGTAAACAATAAATACACAGACAAATGCGTTGACTCAGTCATTTGTTTATTTACCAGATATTTGCTGCACATCCATCATTTACTAGTCTAGGAGTGCTAGGAGGCGGAAGGCTGTGAAGGAGACACACTGTCCACGTGGTTATTGCAGTCAAGCAGTGGGAGCACATTACTTACCGGGTCCTGTGAAGGGACAGTGCCGAGTGTTAATGAGAACATTTAACAGAGATCAGTGAACTCAGGGAAGGCTCTAGAGCAGTGATGGCGAACCTTTTAGAGCTTTCAATGATACACACAGCCTGCTGAGGCACACGTGCCATAAGTTCACCACTCCTGGTTTGGATCAAGTACTTTCAAGTCAAACCTAAAGTTTAATATGTTTTTGAGTGAAAAATACCGAGCATGGCCATGCATTCTACGGGAATTTTTTATTGAGCCCCAGATAGGTGTCAAGGTGCTCAGGAGACATGAATAAATCAGACCCAAGTGCTTATGGGGTTCATGGAACTAACAATCCATGAGGGCATGTTAGACAGTTCTTCGTGTGCTTCATAATGTTCACTCCAGATTGTACTTAGCTCCACAGTGATAGCGGATTTTCAATTCACACAAGTTGCATCCTTTTCCAACTATTTGCACACAGCTGGTAACTTGTATACAGGGTCTGGGCAACTTTTGTTTTTTTCTCTCTCTAAGTAAACTATCTACAATTATATCCATGGAGTTTTTTCATTATTTTGATCTGTTTACTCATCCAAATATATGGGTTTATTTTAATTCCCATAATGTTCCCTAAATACTGGATAAGCTCACTCATTTTAGTATCATAAGACATTTTCACTATTACCTTCTCTATTTTGTCACAGAGATATGTAGGAAAATATATACAGACACATAGCATGTTTTTTCTAATGATTTTTGCAAATTCTCAGCAGTTTTCACATCAAGGAGCTTAGTAAATACTAAAATATGACAGTGCATCGCCAATCCAATAGCATACTCTTTCATTAAAAACTTACATAGACAACTGTGGAAGATTATAAAAACAGTAATAGATCTACTAGTACTTTTTTTTTTTCATTTTCAACTCAAGTTTCTTACTCATCTTCTTTTGTTTCTAATTGAGATAGTATTGTTTAGAAAGCACAAACAAAACAAAACTACAGTGGTCTAAGAGAAGATGTTTGAATCCATCTGTTGCTACCATGCACATAACTCTCCAAGCCGGGTCAGAGTGAGATACATCCATTCCCGGGACAGGCTAATAATATGTTGCTCCTTCCAACCATTCTTTAAATATCTGTTTCACAGTTATTTAGGGAGGATGAGGATAGCTAGTGGTAATCCTCTCAGACAGTCACCTGGACCACTCTTAGGGTTTCCCTACGTTGTCTTCCTTTCTAAATATATGTCTTAGTTCACTTAGTGTTGCTATAACAAAATATACAGCATGGGGTAACTTATGAGGTGAAGAGGTTTCATCTGCTCTTGAATCCGATGGTCTTCGGGTCCAGACAGCATGGCGCTGCCATCCTGACAACATGGATGCCTGCATTACAACATGGTAGAGAAATAAAGGAAAAAGAGCCAAGGCATGTGGTGGCCTCAGTTTATAAAAACCTGTTCTTGCAGGAACTAATCCATTGTGGAAGACCATCAGTCCTCTTGACCTAATTACTTTCCAGTAGCCCTCACCTCTTTAAGGTCTTACTACCTCAACACTGCCACACCTGAGACCAGGCTTCCAGCGTAGGAACCTGTTGAGGGTAAACCATATCCAAACCATAGCCATGCATTTCCTAGCAGCCCTTCCATATCTGCGTAAGATGTCTCCCTATGGCTCTAACAACTCTACAAGACCCGGTGAATGATCTGGCAACTATTGAGCCCTCCCCCGACTGGTGGCATCCATATGTTTCTGCTATTTATCTGTTGGTTTAGTTTATTATGTATGTGTGGCAAGTTTCTAAAAATGAAACTTAAAGGGAATGTATATTTAAAATTTTGATAGATCCTGCCAGTGTGCTCTCCACAGAGAGAAGGAGGTCCAATGCAAACTGCTGCTAGCAGCAGGGTTAGAGAGCTTATGTTTAAATACTTTATCTTTACTAATGCAATTTGTGGAAAAATGAACTGGTATTTCGTTGACATTTTAATTAACATTTTTGTAATTATTAGGTAGATTGAGCATCTGTGTTAAAATGTTTATAAACTGTATTTTCTGTTTTCTGTGAATTACCTTTTTATTTCCTGGGCTTTTGTCTTTGGGTTTGAAAGAGCAGCTCATATCATTTAGAAAAATTAGCCCTTTGTCTGACTTAGGTATTGCAGATATTTCCCCTAGTCTGTCTTTTGACTTTGTGGGTGGTAATTATTTTTCTTCTGCTGTGCTGGAGTTTAACAATTTTATTTTCAGTGTTGCCACTGCTTTCTCGTTACTAATGGATTTTTTTTGCCTGATGATGAAAGCTTTTCCCCTCTAATCCTTTTAGTTCTATATTGCCCTATTAAAGTGGATCTAGGGTTTTGTCTCCTCACTCCCACCTCTGTGTCACTAACCCTTCAGTGTATTTCTGGAAATAGACTAAGGTGCTTAGCAAACATTTAATAAATGGGGAAAATAACCTGTGATAGCTAAAAGCATGCTTGCAATCCGGTCGACCTTGGGCAGGTTGTCACAACACTTTGTCCCTGAGTTTCTGTATCTGTAATTGAAGGAAATAGTAGTGCCTAATCCATAGTGTTGTGAAAGTTAAGGGTTAATTCTGGTAAGCTCCTAGAATAGTATCTGGTAGATATGGAGTACCATGTAAATGTTTTCTATTCTTATTCTCAAAGAATAAGAAGCAACTCTTCTCTATTCTAGAAAGTTCTTTATTGCTATGGCTGAAGAGCAGGGAAGGCCAGATAACTGTGTGGTTGAACACAGCCCTTCCTGAGGCCTGTCTGGAGGCACGGAGTGAGGGTGGGGTCCTCACTACTGTCTGCAGGGTTCAGTCTGCCAGGGTGAGCACTTCACATTGGCCAAGATAGCCATCCAGACCACACTCCAGCTTTGTTTTGCCAGTAGAGAGAGAACTCTGAGAGAAAAATTCCTGCAAGAAATTCCAATTAAAAGATAATGGAAGCATAAAGTGAAACTAATTAATTTCAGAGCCTCTGCCATCTTTTTGGTAAGTCAGGCTGGTGTCTTTTTAGGTGCTTCGCAGAAAGGCCAAACGCTAATTTGCAAAGGTGGTCTAATTATTCTTGAGAGAAGAACTAGAGACAAATAATTCACATATCATTACAAAGTTTAATCATAGCAGATTTATTAATAATCCTTAAATTAAAAAGGTAAATCTGGGCTTGAGTTTACAAAAGAATTAACCAAAGGAGGGGATGATTTTCTGCATCATTTCAGTCGTCAGTAAATTTGTTTAGAAGGGGTTTCTCCTAGGTTCAGAAAGGGATTTTGTATGGTGCAGAAGCACCTGTGGGTATGGTGTGAAAATCGAGGGAGAATTTGGGGATGTGTCTGCAGAGTGGCTGATAACACTGGTCCCTGTCAGACTGTGTCTAGCCACTATTTTCCTTTTCTTTGGAATCTTATTTTAAGGCAGGTTGCCTGAAGTTTCTTCCCTCTTAACGCTTCAATGTCTAGTGTTCCATGTTTGGAATGCCCATAACAACAGAACATAATAAAATTTTTCTCTTCAAATTCTCCTTGTTTGGATTTTTCAAAGTAATATATATGAATTTCATGCAAAAATTCAAAAACTTGCCATCTTTGGCATAAATGAGTTAATTTCTTCTCCGTTGTGTGTAACTCCTAACTGTTCCATTGGCTTTATTTTTATTTCTCCTTATTTTCCCCTTCTTGTTCAATGTCCAATCCTCTGCTCTCTGTGTGGTCCATGAAATCACCCTGTCCCCACTCCCAGATAGCTTGTCATTGCTGTCCTTTTGGGCTTTGCAGACCCAGCCTGCCAGTGCCCGCTGGTTGACCTCAGCACTGATTTGTCCGGTGATACTTTTTGTAGACAATATCTTCTCCTTTTATTTTAACTAAGTGATAACTGTCATAAAGTTGACTTTCTACACAGACAAATTCTAAAACCTTCATATATCCAATCAGATGACTTTCAAATATCCATTTATCCTTTTTCTTTCAACCTTAATGCTAAATGAAGTGAGAGAAATAGTAATGAAAATTGGAGTGCGGAGAGCCAAGAGGATTTGTGAGAGGCCACTTTTAATGAGTGGAATATCCTCAAATGATAGCAAGTGACAGAGAAAATTCTACTTTGGGATCATTTAATATAGATATTTTAGAAAACACTTTCAAAAGGGCATTCGGCTTGGTAGTAGTCTAGTTTTCTGAAAGGTCAGCCGTGGCTGTGGATGGATGTCTTAGGAGGAAAGAGCAAAGGAACACACAGAAAGAGACAGGACAAAGATCATGGGACAGTGTCGCAGAGGTGACCCTAGAGATGACCCCCACTTCACTTCCAAGATCCAGAGAGCTTATATGTCACTCTCTGTGTTATACCATGACTTCATGACAGACCAAGGCAAGAATGTAAGTTTCTTGTTTTCTAATTCTGGAAATTGTCTTCTATGGTTGTGCATACTGTAGACTAGGGAGGGCTTTACAAAGCCAAACTCATAGGTCATTGCTATGTGAGAGTTAACTTCCCTATTCTGCTTTTAGCTGTCCATGTCCCAAGCTTTTGATACTGTGTGCACAGTTAGTATGTCACAGTGAGTTGACGAGGTGGATCCCTTGCCCAACAGGCCTGTGATTGAATCCTGATGTTACTGAAGTTTACTAAGCCTCAGTTATCTTACTAGTAACATGCTAAGAGTCTACTTCACAGAACTGTTTAATAGCTCTATGGCTCACATCAAGTTACTGATAGTCACCTTCTATTATGATGAATTTCTTTTTTTTTTGTGAGTACCGGGGGCCGACCTCAGGACCTCATGCGCCAGTAGGCGCCCGTGCCACTGAGCGATATCACCGGCCCTTTTTTCATATGTGGGGTCCGGGAGTCAAACTCGGGCCCTCGCGCTTGCCAGGCAGGCACTTACGCCGCTGAGCCATCTCACTGGTCCCTGTGATGAATTTCTGGGAAGCTGGGGAACGTGCATTTTCCCTCTTTGAGTTTTTCTTTTCTGCAAAGTCCTTGGTTGGGGGGGCACACAGTTTTGTGACTGCTTTGCCTCTTCATTTGGAAAATTTCCCTCCTTTTAACTTTTATGTTAATTCTTATTAGCTATTGTTCGAACTTGTGCGTTTAATTCTTAGTAACCATTCTGTACCATGAAAGATGATAATGGAACCAGAGGAGAGTTGAGTTCATAGTTTTGGCAAATACTTTGCCTTCACGCACTTGTTTCGAGAGATACTGTACCTTCATTTGGCCTCATGTGAATCCTGGGCCGCTTGTCATTGTCCCCATTTATCAGTGAGAAAACTGAGTTGGAGACACTGGGTTCATCCAGTTAGCGTGGCTGAAACAGAAGAACAATGTGGACTTCTGACTTGAAAGTGAGATGTCTTTAATCCCGCAGTTTTCAAATGAAGGCATCCAGGGCCAGTGATAAAACCAAGAGGTAGAATAATGCTCCAGCCCCCAGGTCTCTTCTCTGCGGTTCCCTCTTGTTTTATGTATTGATGTCTGAGTGCTGTTTCTCTATTCCATCTGTCTTTTCTGAAGGTGACTTCTACAAGAAAAAAATATGATTTGATATTAGTCATTTAGACCTCATAGCCTTGAAAGCAGGAGGAACCTGACAAATCCATAATTGTGTAATTAAAAGCTTTGGCTTCTGATAAAAGAATTAAATGGCCCTGGAAGCTGATCTGGGAGGCATTTTAGTGGTTGAGGGGGAAGGTGCAGAGGGACGCAGGAACATTTTCCCCTTTGCTGGTGAGATCTCTGAACTCAAAAGCTGAGGAGCTTTTCAGAAGTCTTCCTCTTGATGCTCTCACTCAGCACCTGAAGATTTGCTGGGGTGGAGCCCACCAGCTTGAGTTATAGGGAAAAGTGAGTGGTGGTTGTGCCTGCCAAAGCATAGCCATGCATCTGGCTTCAGCAGAGCCGCTTTGGCTGTGTCAAATGTCTGATGTGAAGCAGCTAGCAAAAAACCAAGTACATATTCCCTGTGGCAAGTTATGGCATCCCACCAGCCTGAAAGCCATGGGCCAAACCTTATTGGGACATTGATATTGTCTGTAGAGAGGATCAGGCATGACCCGCTACTATTCCTGAAAAAAACAAAAAAAGACTCTAATTCTGTTGTCCTGTGGTATTTCTGAGATGGCACATGCTCTGTTTTTTTGTTTGTAGTGTTGGCTAAAATATAAAGCTTCACAATTTTTTTTTTTAAATTATAAGCAGCTGCTGTAGGGTTGATCAGATGAGTTTCTTTACTATTTTATAGAATAAGAGTAGGGCTGGGGACTAACTCAGTGGTAGAGTGTTTTTCTAGCACGAGCATGTGCAGTGCCCTGGGTTCCATCCCCAGGACCATAGAAAACAAAACCAAACCTTGAAAACAAGGTGAGCCTTGACTCTTAGAAAATATGAGCCCTGGCCCTTTGGCTTACCTCTGCAAACATCAAAGCTCCCTACATATATTTGCTGAAAGTTGTATATCTGATGTGTGCAGGCTCACATATGTACACACAGACACACTCACACACATTTTCTGCTTACTAAATCACATGCTAAAGAAAAAAAACAACAAATATATATGGGTGTTTATTTATCAGCTATTCTCCCCTATGTGCAATTGATTTACTTGATTCTACTATATTTGGAGATTATCTGATAATGACTAATCATTTAAAAATACGCTTATATATAGTGTATATATGATAAAATATTTCATATATGATCACAGTATTTTGACAAGTCAAGATTGAGACGCTGTAAGTGGGAACATATTTCAACTAACTGCTCATTTATAGTTACGAAGAGAATGGCACACACGTTCTCTTTCAGTTCTGTCTGGGTAGCTCTGTAAATTGCGTACTGATTATGCTAATAGCACTGGTGTCTTTATTACTCGTCTGCAGAAGCATGCAGATTAAATGCACATTTGGCAAGGTTGTGATTCTATGCATTTTAAAAATCTGGTTTTTGGAGAGGTGGTTAAAATTTAAGAAAGAATGAAACTAATATGGAAATTTGAGCAAGTTGATGTTCTAGGAAATGAAAAGCATGGTTAAAAAGTTAAAAGACAATGATGCCCCTGTTTCCTTTGTTTCAAATTCCTTAAGGAAAATGTTACAGAAATGGCAATGAATCGATAATAATCTATTTTCATAGTTTATTTTTGGTCATATGGTTTCTCTTGTTTTGTTTATCAGGCTGAAGGAAACTTAGACATTCAGGGTTATATGTATTTTTTAAATTTATTAGTCCAACTAGAGGGAGACAAAATGTATTTTTTTTTCAATTGTACGTAAATTTTCTTGTAGTTTGTAATAGCTCCTAAGTCATAAATCATAGTTTCCTTTTTTGCTGTGCTCTCTTGTTGTATAAACATGTACAGTCCCTTACTTTATAGGATTTCCCCCTTTTTTGTCTTGTGCTGAGTCACGATGTTACCAAAGAAAGTATTTAGATACCACTTTCTTATCTTCCTAAATAGGATCTCTTATAGATATGGGCTTACCACTTACATGTTAGCTAGGAATGAAAAGAAAAAAATATTTTTAAATGTGTTTTCAAATCATTTCCACCTTATTTATTTTTTTTTATGTGGGTACCGGGAGTCGAACTCAGGACTTCGCGCTTGCCGGCAGGCACTTGTGCCGCTGAACTATCTCACCGGCCCCATCCATTTTATTTTAACAGCAATTTAACCCCCAGTTTTTTTTGAGAATCATTTGGAGGTGCTGAAGGGGAGGAAAAAATTTCTTTTTTTCCATGGTCGTAGGTAATACGATTATGTTTAATGGGACAGTAAATTTTGTGTTTAATTTACAATCTTTAGACAAAATCTGATCATCCATGTCTTTAAAATATATCATTACCATTTAGAAGAATAACTTCCTAAATTAAAAAAGAAAAGAGGCGAAGTTGCTACTAAGGAGCATTGACAATATTGGTTGATTTTTGTGAATGAGTTTGGATTTACTTCTCAAAATGTGAAGGCAAGTGCTGTTACATTGTACAAGTACTCTTACATTGAAGCAAGCCAATATTCTTGTTCAAAATAAAACACTTTCCCCCTAAGCTATTGTTTCAGTAATTGTTGAGATAGTTAACTTTGTGTCTAATTCAGAAATATCGTTAGAATTTGATTGATCTCATCTACAGTAACTGAGGAAGCATTAAATAGCATAATGTCTCTCAAAAACAAAGATTTTTTCCCTTAGTTTGGTGCAGTAAAGCTTCCCAGCTATGCTTCTATAGTTGGGTCTCTAGGATTATTTGGTAAAGAGAAAATAACTAAACTTCCAAATATCCCCATGTCCAAATCCTAGCTTCAAAAATAGGTTTTATTTATGACTGTGGTTGTCCTAAACAGCATTTTTTCATTAAATCTGGTCTTTATGTGCTAAGTACTATGTATCCATTTTTGAAGTAATTGATTTTCCTCCAGAGTGGATTTTTAGCAGTTTTAAAATTACTTTACTGTAGAGAGATTAGTACTTGAATGCCTGGATATTGAAAATATTTGTATGTAATATTTTTCTTATAGAAAATGAAGGAAAGGATTTTGAGGCTTGGTTTAAGATTGAACACAGGAATGTAGAAGTAGCTTTCATTTGTTTTTACAGGAAGTTCAAGGCCATATGAGATTTAGATGTGTTCAATGTGGTGGCATCAGGTAGCTGGAGAGTGCAAAGGCTCAAACCTGGCCAGAAGAAAAGATTATGCCCAAACCAAAACAAAACAAACAAGCCAAAACTAACAACAACAAAAAAAGGATATTGTTCACTGTAAAACCATCTAGAAAAAAAATGCAGGGTAGCTTTTCTTTGTTAGGTGAGATGATGTTGAGTTTGAATGTCTATTTTTGTGTTCATTCATCTATTTGTCCTGCTGACTTGTCATAATTTTTTGTGGTTTCTTACCATATTTTCTTCCACAAGAAAGCTATAACGTCCTTTAAAAATAACATTGTAATATATTTATATATATATATTTTTTAAAGAAAAATTGTTTATTTTCATTCCATTTTTGGAGGTGGAAAGTTCAGACAGCATGAGGCAGGCTCTGGAGAGGAGCCCCTGGATAGGATGGCATCCCGGTGAGAGAGCATGTGTAACTTCCTGTAAATTTTTATATTCTTGAAAGTGGGCTAGTGTTATCACTTTGTCTTATGAGAAGGATCATGAACTGCATGTAGAATTATGTTTGCTTATTTAAACAGATGGTTAATGATTTTTTTTAAAAAACATGAAATAAAAAGGGAGATGTTGGAATCAACATCGGGTTGTGTTTTCAGTTAAATTTTGCATGTATCTTTCTTTGGCATTGCGTGTATTCAAAATAAAACTGAAGTAAAGGAGTTTCATCAGTGATTTCTTTTCCTGATCATTTTCTTTGGGGTCCCTGAAGACCTCTTGTATGAGATTGTAAAGTTAGCAAGTGTTATATTTCCGTCTGTTCTCTGTCCAGCTTTGGCATTTATTTGCCACCACGTAGGTAAGTGAGATAAAAGACATAACTTGAGTGAGAAAATGTAAAGTCATTAACCCAGGCGAATGCACCTGTTTTAAACAGCAAGTTCATCTCTAGGAACGGCTCCACCAAACTGGAAGCCTGGCAAATACTGAGACAGCTCCCCACTTTCTTGCCCCACAGTCCACAGTGGCTCCTAGGCTCATTATTTCCTTTCTACGATTGATTCAGTTTGCACTCCACTTCTTTCCTGGTTTATCTTGTAGCCTCCAGACTGGTTTCCCCGCTTCCTGGTCTGGACTTTGTTCAACCCATCCTCTCTATGACCAATGGAGCGTGTTTCTAAACTGTCACCTACATCAGCCACTTTGTACTTAAAATCCTTTGTTGCCTTCTCATAGGGCTGAGGTCAGTGTGAGAATGCTTTGCTCACAGTGAGTAGTTCCTGCATGAGCTAGCTGCTTCTGCAGTCTGCATCTCTGCATGGCTTCCCTCTGTTTCTACTTTACCCAGTGCCCATTTGAGTAGCATGGCAGTACTTGCATTTCTGTGAGGGCATCATGTTGTTTTATGCATCTGTGGTTTTACCCATGCATCCTCAGTTTGGAGAGCTCTGTTTTACCTGTCTTCAGTGCTTCTCTTCCCTTCAAAACTTAGCCTGAGCTGAAGCTGCTCTGTTCTGGGTAAAATGGGCTCTGATGGAGATGTTGCCCCATCTGAGCACTTCTCTCTCCTCTCGCTCATTTTTTTATTTGTCTGTCTCTGTCCTTGCCTTGCCCTGTCACCACAGAGGCAGAAAGGTGGTAAGTTCTGAATGCCAAACTTGGGTAAAAGGACAAAGCAGCTCAAGCTAATTTGCAGTTCTTAGTCCCCCCAAGCTGTTCCTGGACACTTTGAAGGCGTAAAGGACCGATAGCCCCAAACCCCTGAACCTGTTCTGACCAACCAGTTGGAAAACTACAGCAGATGGCAAACTTTTGAGACAGGGACCAGGACATTTTAGATTTTATACCTCCAGGGTCTTAGCCAAATGCTTGTCACCTCATAGGTGCCCAGTAAATACTTGTTTACAGAAGTGGTGACAAGGCAGCCCTAGATATTCATGTTGAAGTTAAGTGACTTTAAAGGAAGACCATGTTTACAGTTTCTCTGTATTTGAAAGTTGGAGCGCTGAAACTGCTGTCTTTTATTAGATTTTTCTTTAACTAAATGATAAAGAGGGTCTAAATGGAAGAAATTAGGGTAGGATTTTCTGATTAGAAGAGGAGGAACTTTTTATTTGGTTCCAAAGTATGCATGTGTATGTGTTGTTTGTTTTAACCTCTCCCAAGGCTAATTTCCTCCCACTCAACATCCTCCTACAAGGAATTTCATTGCAGATAGAGAGTGGTAATAAATTCATGTTTGGCATGTTCTCCTTGATAATGGTGCATCTGTGATATTTCTCTTTGGTCTTCAAGGACCGTGATAGACCTGTAGAACAATCAAGCAAAACCACAGAAATTCTAAACTTCAACAGCGTGATTTTGTTTAATGTAGAGATAATTCTTTCTGTCTGAGATTTTATAGACAAAAGGAAAGAACAAACAGATTGAAGTGGATTTTTCCCTTCTTTCTGTAAAACAATTTAATAATTTTCAGAGAATAGAGCTTCCAGAAAATAAACATTACAGAGCAAGGAAGAAGAGGGTATTCTTAACCCTGACCACAGGCGCTCTTTGCATCTCTTGGTTCCTAGCCAGGTCTCTCTACCTGGGGTGGCCTTATTTGTCCTGCTAAGCTCAGGCTTCGCCTCTGGGATGCTTGTCCCTAGACACCCCTCTGCTTGCTTTTGTTATTGTTTTGTTTGTTTACCTTTAAATGACAGAAAAACAAATGAGACAGCAGGCTAGCAGGCCAGTACGGCGCAGACAGCTGCACGGTCTGGCAGGGCTGCATTCCTCCGCTGGAGCCTGCTTGCCATTTTATATCAGTGTGCCATTTATTTTCCCTAAATCTGTTTTCATCTTACGGGATTTCAAGTTAGAGTGCGTATCTAGAGCCCAGAAAGCACAAAATAATGATCCCGCCCTTTGGTTTTTGAAAACTGGGAATGGTTTCTGCTTCTTGTTAACTCTTCATAGCCTGGAGGTAACGTTTCCTCTGTTGTTAAAATGTATAAAGAGAAATCAGTGAATGTGATTCAATGCATGTGTAGGGCAGGAGTATTTCCAGACGTGGTTACTTCAGAGGCGGTCTCTGAGTTTCTTCCCAGGGGTGAGGTTTCTGAATATGGCAGTAAGCCTAGTTGACTGGTTATTTGTACACACGTAAACTTTAAATACAACACTGACAATTATTATTTGGTACAAGATGGTTGTTAACCTTGCGTTGTTAATCACCTGTTGTAGTGATTTTGGGGAGATTTGAATGTGGAATGTATTTGTGTAAATCTTATGTGTACTTAATTAGCACAAGGTTCCTCAGTATACAACACTGGATTTTAATTTTTCTTTTAAAGAAGATACCCTTAGACACTTTCTAAAGTAACAAAGCCATTATGTGTTTGCTATTCCACTAGTAATCGAGTACTGGGGACACTTTTTTGAGTACTTTTTATAGCTTTAGGTAATTAAAATCCAGGAGGTCATGGTTGTTACAATGAAATCAAACCTTGATTTTTTTCTTTTTTTAAGCAATAGGTATTTTTAGTTGGTAGTTTCTTGAACTCACTTGGCACTGTGTTGGTTGATTTAAGATTGAATAATTCATGCCATGGTTGTTTAATTTGGTGAAAAGCTGGCTATCACCAGGGAACAAACTGTTAGGAAATGGTCCAGTTTTAAGTTTGCATGTGTGTATAAGTAGAGTATTTTGGGTTCATTCATGTCTTGCCAGTCTTAGTTGTTAAGTAATCTTCCAGCATTCATATTTACATCATCTTCAGAATCTTGTGTTTCTGCCACTCTCATAAAAACTGAGTCTGGTTTTTAAGGTAGGGCTTCATGCTTGGAATTTACCAGGAAAAGCCTCATTTATATCTCCTGCAAGAAGAGGAGGCCTGCACTATGCATTGGCTGCCAGAAGTTTTTATAGTAATACTTTGTATCTAGGCTCTGGCTCTTACCATTAAATGTGCTTTTTATAGAGTACCAAGTTATAAATGTAGTGCAGCTACGGCATATTAATCTTACTGCAGAGATTTAATGAGGCAGTTGTTTTGCGATGGACACTATTGGGAGCAGAGAGCGACAGAGTTTTACTTTACCACTGAGCTGCAGAAATATTCCTTGCCTGGTAATAATTATAACCACATGATCTCTTAGTTTTTCTTTCTTTTGCCAGTGCTTTTCCATGCAAAAGTGGCTTGGAAGGCGGTCCATTTCTAGGCAGTGAAATGGATTGGAAATTGGGCTGTTTTCTTAGTAGTTTGACATTTTAGCTTTGATCAGGCATGTGATCCTTGTTGCAAAGAGAGAAATATGTAAGATGAGTTTTAAGAATACAGATAGTCTTTGCCAGTCCACTGAGATGGCTTTTAGATATTCATTACTTTTACTTGACTTTTATATAGGTTATAAAAAGTAAATGTGGTGAAACCTCATTTTTACATGGACAGAATAGAATTTCTGCAGGTTGGCCTTAAACTGATCCCACACTTGAAATTAATTGAAGTCCATGGGTTTATTGCCTCCAACACTTTTAAGCCAGGGCAATTTTTCATTTTCCCCAAAGTTGTAATTTTATTAAATCAAGTTAGAGCAATAGCAATCCTTATGAAGAGGAGGATGAGAAGAAGGAAAGAACTACCTACCAGAGAATAGAATAAGGGAAAAATCATGACTTTTTTAAATTCTCATTTATAGATAATGTTAACAAAATTGGAAACAGAATTCTGCTGTTTATTGTAGTCATAATAATTGTGTCTGTATTCTAAAATCCAGCCTTTTATTCAGGTTGGGACACTATAAATCTTGTGCTTATAGTACCCTTTCAAAGGGACTGCTGGGAAGTTGGCTGAAGAGGTGAAATCTCTTGTGGTAGATGCAACATGTTTAGGCGGCATTGTTTAGGGCAGGGGACAGTGAGTGGTGTCCTATCTGCAGCTCTGCTGTGGTTTGCAGCTGCACTGTAGGGGGCATGGGGATGTTTTAAAACACTGCCCTTGGAGGGGATTTATAGCCAACAATGTGGTTGGGAGAATAATTGTCCCTCTTGCAGTAGTAGGGGAGCAGGGCGGTGCTCACAGGCATGGACCTTGTGTTTATAACCCCTTAGGTTGAAGTCAGAGGTTTGAATGGCTAGCAGAGTAATACAATTATTTTTTATGATTGGCTCTCAAAGGACTTTATAAAAACTACATCACTAAGGCCATGTGCAATTACTGAAGTGTAGCCACCTGTGGGGAAGAAATGGTTGACAATGTAAGCTTTCTAGAATCTTCCTGCATCAACTAGCATTAAGCATGGAAACCCCTAACACAAATAAACACATCTTTTGAATGGGCAAGAAAGAATTTCTCTTGAAAGTGGAGGTTGGAAAAATCTTGCAAGGAGAGAGACTGAGATTCTAGTACTCATTACACTAAGGCATCATAGGCTATAATCGAACCCACCTCCCAGAGGGTCCCGCTTAAGTGTTGACCTAAAAACAAATTCGCCAGTTGGCTGGAGCATGCATCCTAAAGTTGCAGCAGAAGTGAGTAAGCTTGACTGACTTCGGTCCCTGAAGGGTTCTATCTGTAAATGCAGAAGTGGAAGCAAAAACATTTTTATTAGTCTTAAAATGACTCTCATTCTAATAACTAGCCATAGTGTCAGAAGCATGGGCTAGGGTCATTCTTTAGCTTTTGAGGGCAAAAATATCACACGTTCTTTTTCATTTGGTATTTTTGACATTGGAGTTGTGTAAAGTGTTCATATGCTTAAATAATAAGGAAGGTAAGTTTTTACCATTTTTCTCTGCAAGCTACCTAGAGTATTCTGAGAGTCTCCTTATTTAAAAACAAACAGGTCTGCAAACTTGCAGTGTAGCATTTAAATAATCATATTAAAATTCAGACCTAACATCCACATTTCCCTGAGTGCTGTCAGTTTTTTGAGAAACTGGAAACTCATGCTAAACGACTAAGAATATTCCATGTGTTCATGCTCCCTCCCAACAAATATTTAGTGGCACGGGGTCACTTTGTCACAGTTGGGACAGTTACCCATTGTCTTCAATTGCTTTCTAGTTTGGCAGGGTTTCACCACTTGGTTTTAGTTTGTGGAAGGTCACTGTTACCCATCTGTTGTGTCTGTAGCTCTAGACAAAACATTTGAAAGCAGGAAGCTTAAATGTGGTGGGTCATACAGTGTCAATTTGGGGAAAAGGTAGACATGCAGATGCTTTTTAATTTGGAAGTAACTAGTCCATTCCTATTTACCAAAAAACATACCAATCAAGGACACTTTTAAGTCACTGTCATTTTTTCCCCTATCCTTCTCACCATCTTTAAATACTGTTTACTGAGCACTCACCTGGTGATGGCATTGTGCTGGGCAAAGTACAAGACAAATGAGAAAGATCCTGGTATTACTCCCCTAGGAATGAGCCCTCTAAATTCCAGTATATGGAAACGGGCACTGTGTAGAGTTTTGACATAATTATTTTCCAGATGGCAACCTAAATTACCAATTTACTTAAATACTGTGTTCTTTAAAAAAAAAATAAACAAACAATTTGCTCTTTGAGATCGGGATTCTGCCTTTTTTTCATGAACTTGAGAGATTATTTTATAGTTTGGAACATAAGTGGATCTGGGCATATCTGAATCATTTCAAGCATGGTGACATAGTTCCATCTATTGTAAATGCAAAGAAAGACTTTGGAACAGCTGTTAGATGGAACAGTGTGTATCAGGGACTTGTAGAAGTAGGATTTCTAGAAGTATGTCACAGCGTAGCAGGAAGGGTAGCAGGAAGCCCTCGACAGCAGAATGGTGAGGCAGTAGCGTTATGGAATTTTCTAAGAAATATTTGGATAATTTTGATTGTGTGGATTCTCAGCTGTGACATTTCAAGCAGTTAATGAAATAGTTAAGATATTAAATATTTGTATATTTAAATCATCAAATATAGCCATATTAATGTTAATATAGTCATATTGAAGATGTGAGTATAGATGATGCATTACATATTTCTTAGGTGTCTTAATAAAATATTTTTGTCAATATTTCATAATGAGTCAATGCCTTAAATCTCTAGTTTGATATGAGACGTAATTTATTTCTGAGTTTGGGGAACTGCTTTCTGTTAGAAATTGGTATTCCACAAATTAAGTCACCAATTAGATGATCTAGTTTCATCAAAAGAAGCACATTCTCGCCCCCGTGCCCCCACCCCCACCTTAGCCCCACACCCAGCCCTTTGCTTTTCTGTGAGGAGGCAGAGACCCCGGGGTTTTAGAGATACATCTCTAAAATGAGTCAAAGAAATAATCAAAAAGTTTTCATTGAGCTCTAAGTAAAAGCTTCACATGTGCTTTACTCTTTTATTTCCCCCATTGTTTATATATCATTCTTAGGGTTAAAGTGGAACTATTTATAGTTTTCACAATTATTAGCTTTTCAACACTGATGATGCCAATTCAAGCTGTTGACTTGATTATGATTTAAAATTGCTCTAAATATATTTTTCTCTCTTGTTTTCTTGGATAATTTTGAAAACAGAAGACATTCATTCTTGAGTTTGTGTTTGTAAGAACGTTTTAGTGCGTGGTAGAGCTTGTTTTGCTATCGCTGTCTAGCAAATAATGGAGTAACTGTGTGTTTTGTCTTTTTTTGGTACGGGGACTTGAACTCAGGACCTGGAGTTTGCCAGGCAGGCGCTTTTGCCACTGAGCTGTATCTCCGGCCCTAACTGTGTGTTTTGACCAGTTTGTAAAGAAAGGTGAATTTCGTGCCTATGGTAATTAGCTTAGCTTACTCTAGACTTTTGTTTAATTCTGGTAATTTCCCATGGAAGAGTATATTTAGCAGAAAAGAAGTTCATTCTTAAGCACAGTGAATTTTTTTCCTTTGTTTTGGAGACTGCTTAATTTTAAAAGTGATTTATCTCTCCTTTTTAAGCAAAAACTCTGAAAAGACTGTGAAAAATGACAAAGTTATTCTTTTTTTTTTTTTTTTTTTTGTGGGTACCGGGAGTTGACCTCAGGACCTCACGCTTGCCAGCAAGTGCTTGTGCTGTTGAGCAATATCACTGGCCTTTTTTTTTTCCTCTATGTGGGATCCGGGAGTCGAACTCGGGCCCTCGCGCTTGCCAGGCAGGCGCTTATGCCGCTGAGCTATCTCACTGGCCCGACGAAGTTATTCTTAAGAGTGAAAATTATTTGAAGGGAGAGGTAGAAAAAGGCCTACATAGTAGGAGAAAAGGAAGGACTTATTTAATAATCAAAAACTGACCAATGGGCCGGTGAGATGGCTCAGAGGCTTAAGCGCCTGCCCGGCAAGCGCGAGGGCCCGAGTTCTACTCCCGGAACCCACATACGAAAAAGGGGCCGGTGATATCGCTCAGCGGCACGGGCGCCTGCTGGCGCGCGAGGTCCTGAGGTCGACGCCCCGGTACCCACAAAAAAAAAAAAAAAAAAACAAAAAACTGACCAATTTTAGGGAAGGCTCACTTCTGATGCTCTGTAATAAAATCTGCAAGGAAGCCTTCCTATTGCAGCTTCAAGGAAAATGATGTTTCTGTTTTTGGTAGCAAGAAGATTAAATGTTGCTTTAAAAGAACCTGTCTTTAAGCACTATACTTACAGTCTTGATTTCCTTTCAGACCCCAACTGTAAACTTGAAGACAAGATTGAAGATGGAGAGGCACTAGATTGTAAGAAGAGGCCGGAAGACGGGGAGGAGTTGGAAGACGAAGCCGTGCACAGCTGTGACAGCTGCCTGCAGGTGTTTGAATCACTGAGCGATATCACAGAACACAAGATTAATCAATGTCAACTGACAGGTAAACAATACTTATCACTTCTTGTCTTCTCATACTGTTCTATTTCTGATTTGTTTCAGTTTGTTTCTTTATGTGTTTTTCTCTTCCAATTATCTTCTTCTTGCCTTTGAAATCCTAGGTGTGTCTAGTGGTGCCTTTGCAAGAATTCAAAGATGGTTATTTTGGGGCAACCTCACTGTCTAGTCCTTCTTAGATTTTTAAAGGCACCTAAATTTAGTAGTTAATGGATATCTTTTCTTTTTTCTTTTTCTTTCTTTTTTCTTTCTCTTTTTTTCACCTTCCTCCCTCTCTCCCTCCCTCTCTTCCTTTCTTCCATTTATAGCAATGGAAGCACAATGTAATTTGGATAACTAAAATAAAGTAAAAAAATTCTTTTGAATACTTTCCCCCCAAAATTTAGCATGTATTATTTTAACTTAAATATTGTCTCCTCAAGGAAACTTCCTTATCCCTCTCTACTTGAGTTAGGTGCCCTTTTATGTTTCCATAAAGTAAAATTCTCTCTCTCTCTCTCTCTCTCTCTCTCTCTCTCTCTGTCCCCCTCCCCCTCCCTCCTCCTCCCTCCTCCTCCCTTCCTCTCTCTTCTGTCTCTCTCATCTATTTCTTTCTTTCTTTCTTTCTATCTATCTATCTGTCTGTCTGTCTATCTATCTATCCATCATCCGTCATCTCAACACTGGAGGTTGAACCCGGGGTTCTAGCATGCTGCGAATGCACTCAACTACTCCCCGTCCTCGTTCTCAGCCCCTGATATTTCTTCCTGAATACTACAGTCCTCACTTTTCTGCCTCCCTCGTTGGTGTGTGAGTGTGTAGATGGCAGGAGCTGTATCTTGTTCATCTTTGCATCTCTGAGCCTAGCACAGTGCCTGTCTGTCATAGATACTCACTAAGGCTGGTGAGCTCTTTTGTTATCTGGTTCATTGGAAGAGTCAAATTTAAAATCACACGAAGCACAGCGTGCCCCATGTATTGAGTGAATAAAACTAAAACTCAGTTTATAGGATATCTGCCCTCTTTAACAATACAGCCACTGTCCATATTCATGGAGTCTACATGTGTGAATTCAACCAAGTGTGCATCAAAAATTTTTTGGGAGGGGGCTGGTGAGATGGCTCAGCGGCATAAGCGCCTGCCTGGCAAGTGCGAGGGCCTGAGTTCAACTCCCGGAACCCACATACGAAAAAAAGGCCGGTGATATCGCTCAGCGGCACGGGCGCCTGCTGGCACGCGAGGTCCTGAGGTCGACCCCCGGTACCCACAAAAAAAAAAAATTGGGGGGGAAGAGAAGCATCTGTACTGAGCAGGTTCAGACTTTTGAAATTCTTGTCCTTGTTTCCTAAACAATACAGTGCAACAGGTGTTGACATAGCATTTAGATTGTGTTAGGTTTCATAAGGAATAGAGATGAGTCAAAGGATACATATAGATCATATGCAGATACTATGTTACTTTGTGTAAGGAAGTTAAACATTTGTGAATTTTGGTATCTTTTGAGGGTCCTGAAACCTGTCCCCAAGAGTATGAGTGATGACCAGGTGTCCTCAAGAATGTGCTCTATGGACTTGGCTGGGCTCTGTTGGATAGATATCTTTTTTAGATATGTGTCAGTTTTCTCTTGCTCCTTGAAGCTGACACCACTTTTGTTGTGAATGTGTATCTTTTTCTCTTCCTCTCTCTCATTTTCCTAGCACAGATCTTTTTAAAATTAGCTGCGTATGGAAAATATATCTTCTAGACAAGTGGTTCCCCAAATGTTTTCCATAGAATATGTACATTTTCATTAGATTTTAATGAGTGTTCCATTTTACAAGATTTTCCCAAACTGAATATTGTGGAAGTGCTGGATTAATTCCAGTTAAATAGGTTTCATTATTAAAGTATATTGGGGGGGGTCATCTCTTCAAAAAGGGCTCACACTGAACACTTTCATGAGGGTGTGGAATCTTTCATTCAGAAAACTCATTAGCATTTTTTGGAATGACACCTATAGACCGTACATATTTTCTGTATTTTAGTATGGATTTTGGGGTAGTTTTTATTTAGATACAATGCTAAACTTAGAGAACTATTATAAAAATAATACAAGAAATTCCCATGTTCTATTTATCTGCTTCATTAACTGCTTACATTTTGTCTCGTTTACTTTTGTCATTCATATACTCTCTCCCTCTCTTTCTCTCCCTCCTTTCCTCTTTCGCTTTACCATTTCTTTCTTAGTCATTTGAGAGAAGGTTCAAGATATCACATCCTATAAATGTATCCTGTATATTTCCTCTGAACAACTACATTCTCCTACATAGCCAAGGCATATTTACCAAAATTGAGACAGTTAGCATCTGACACCAATAGATACTATCTATTGTCTGGTACAAATCCATATTTAAATTTCAACAAGTATTCCAATAATTACTCTTATAGCTATCTTTTTTCCCTTCATCCAGGATTCAGGATCATGTCTAACACTTTATTTTCATGTTGCTTTTGTTTATTTTATTTTATTTTATTTATTTTTTTTGTGGGTACCGGGGGTCGACCTCAGGACCTCGCACGCCAGCAGGCGCCCGTGCCGCTGAGCGATATCACGGCCCCTTTTTCGTATGTGGGATCCGGGAGTCGAACTTGGGCCCTCGCGCTTGCAAGGCAGGCGCTTATGCCGCTGAGCCAGCTCACCGGCCCTCATGTTGCTTTTGACTTCTTTATTCTTTAAGGATTTTTTTGTTTTGTTTTGTTTTTTTAACTTTCTCAACCAGTGCATTTTTGCAGAGAAGCTGCAGTAGTTTATAGAATACCGTCAGTTGGGTTTGCCTGATGTTTTCTCCTGATTACGTTCAGGTGATGTACTTGTGGCAGGGACACCAAAGTCATATCCTGCTCTTCTCCATTCATCATGAAGTGTATGATGTTAATTTGTTTCAATGTTGTGATGTTAACAGTGAAATCTTGTTGAAGGTGCTGCTTTTGACAAATTTCTCCAGTGTGAACTTACGGTTTTCTCTTTGGATGAAAAGATTTCTCTTAAGTAATGGGCGGATACTTTGATACTATGTAAATATCCTCAATTCCATAAACTTTTACCCACTGTTTGAGTATCCATTGTAACTGTAATTTCTGTTACTAGTTGGTCTACTGCAGTTTCCTCTCTTAGTCATTTGTCCTTTTATTCATATCACTGTGGACTTTGGGATTTTTACTCAGTGGGTCATAGTTCATTATTAACACTTTGATGCTTATATTGCCCTTGATTTAACCAATGGGAGTACAGTCAAACTACATCCTCTCTCTGTTTAATATGTCTCCATAATTGTTTGAGGACTTGCTTAGTTTCTGCAGATAAACAGATGCTCGAGGTCATCATGTTCTTTTCTTGTCCCAGTTCTGCAATCAACCAACCTCCCTTCCCCTCTGTCCCTCTCTCTCCCTCCTCATCCCCACTTTTTGGAGCCCTGGTTCGTTTTAGAAGACAAGATACTGGGCCGGTGAGATGGCTCAGTGGCGTAAGCGCCTGCCTTGCAAGCGTGAGGGCCCGAGTTCGACTCCTGGAACCCACATACGAAAAAGGGGCTGGTGATATCGCTCAGTGGCACAAGTGCCTGTTGGTGTGCGAGGTCCTGAGTTCGACCCCCCGGTACCCACAAAAAAAAAAAAAAGAAGACAAGGTACTTAGAAGCCAAGATACAGATACTATGTGTGCTCATTGCTACAAATGTGCCATTGTCTGTAGGCCCTTCAACAGATGCAAAAATATGTGCACATATAATATAATATGTAAGATATATACATGACATAGTTCATAAAATTGATACATGCAAAAGTATCTACACATGTGTATTTTTTTTTCTTTCACTATCCAATAAAAACCATGTGCTTATATGGATATCTGCAGTTCAGTCCAACATCTCAAATACATCCTAGTCTTTTCCCTTTCTGTATTGGTCCCCCCTTTCTTCTTTTGAGAGGTATAGGTGGATTTATTTGGTAAAGTTAGAAAGTACTGTGATGAAGAGAATCTGATGAGTCCCACCTTTCTTCAATACACAGGAACCTAACTGCCATCACCCTCAGTGTATTTACTCATTTGCTGAAGACTAGAATGCACATTAAATAGTTTCAAAATTGCTTACTCATACTACCACGATAAGCAAACTAACTAGCTGGAGTTTAATGTTGTTTAGAATTGCCAATGCTATAATTTTAATGCAGCACTTACCTAACAGTAAAATTCATAAATCTTAAGTGCACAATTTGATGATTTTTGGCAAAATACACACATCCACACAACACATCCCTTTTAAGAGGTGATTTCCTGTGTCACTAGAAGGCCCCTAGTGTCCCTTTCTGAAACATCACGCTCCTCTAGAAGTTCCTGAGTTCTTGAACCACTGATTTGTTTTGCCTGTTGCAAATGGGATCATTCACTCCTTTCTGTACGTCCAGCATCTTCTGTTCAGCATGTCAGCGAAGGTCATTCATGTCATTGTGTATATAAATAGTGTTTTTCTTTTTATTGCTGAGTAATATTTAGCATATAGGAATACTACCACTATTGTGTGACTGTGACAGAATGTATTTTCCATTCTCTTATTTTTGGACATTTCAGTTATTTCTAGTTTTTGGCTAGTTGTCAGTTGTAATGAAGTTGTAATGAATCTTCTTGTTAGAATTTTTATGTGAATATATGATTTAATTCTCTTAGGATGATAACATAGGAGTAGATTTAATTGCTGGGTCATTGAGGGTATATGGGTAGGGTAGATTTGTCAGCTTGAGAAACTTTTGGACTTGATTCTAAAACGGTTTACCATTTTCCACTCCCACCAGCAAGGTAGCAGAGTTCTAGTCATTGTACGTCCTTGCCAGCATTTGGCATCTTTCTCATGTTGGTGTTCTGTGGGGTGTGTATTGGTACCTTTTGTTGATTTATTTACATTTTCTGACTCATATATATTTAACTGACTTTATTTAACACCCATTTTCCTCAGAACAGATAATTTTAGGAAAATCCTATTAAACTTAGATAATTAGTGTTTTAAATGGGATTGCTAGTACTTTAAAGCAAACCACACTTACATGGAATTGGCATTCACATGAAAGTAAAACCAGAGAAACTTGAGCGAGAGAACTTGACTGACCTGCCCAGTATACACTAAGTTAGCAAGACAACTCAACTAAGGCAGGAATGAGTTGTCTTTCAGGCTTGGAGCCACTTATTTACTTACTTTATTTACTTATTTATGCACATGGGGGATCGAACCCAGGGACTCACACTTGCTAGTCAAGTGGTCACTCACTGAGCTGCACCCCCAGCCTTAAGGTGACTTGAAAATTCAAACATTTTTAAAAACAAACTTCTGATTCCACTTAGGAGTGCTTACTTTTTATGGAATGTCTACCTTTTAGTAATCCATACATTCAGCCCTATGAAATAGATTAGAAGCAAGAGACATTATTTCTGTCTCATACAACATTAATAACATTTGTGCAGAAAATGCTGGATTTTTCTGCACATGCCATGGTGAAGATAATATTTATGGGTTAAATATTGCTTTCCTTTAAATAAAAGAAAACCTAATAAAATATTTGGTTTACTTTGATTTGAAGCTTTCTAAAAGCAGGGAATCTGCCTGATGCTCACGTACCGCAGCATTTTTAGCCAAAGGTAGAAAAGCAAAAGCTTATTTTCGATTTACTGAAACACTTGTCAGGAAAGAGTAAGTCTGATGGGGCTTGTTCCTGTTTATTGTTGTTCAGAGTGATACTGGTGCAGGGTTGATTCAGAAGGCAAAGCAGAAGTGGAAGCAAGGCCAGGGAAAAGTGAAGAGAGGAAGAAGCAGTATTGGGGTTCATTCCCATTTGTTGAAGTGGAAATTTGAGTTGGTGGAAGGTGCCCTCCATCTGATCTCGAAAAGATTCAAGACACTTGAAAGCATTTTAATTAAAAGAGTACCATGACTGGGCATGGTAATGCACTCCTGTAATCCCAGCACTTGGGAGGCTGAGGCAAGAGGATCACTGTGAGTTCGAGGCCAACCTGGGCTACAAAGTGAGTTCAATGCCAGTCTGAGCTGCATAGTGAAACCCTGTCTCAAAAAGACCAAAAGGAAAAAAAAAAAAAAGAATACCTGGTGCCCTCTTCCATGATTCCAGCCTTTGAGTGTAAGTTGGGGGAGCAGCCCCCCAAGCTTTTCCTTCTGCTGCCTGACTTCATGCTCTGGGGCTGCCCCCCTCAACAAAATGCTACATTTTGGGGGAAAAAAAAGGAAGTTTCTATTTGTTTTCTTTTTTTTTTTTTTTTTATGTGGGTACTGGAAGTCGACCTCAGGACCTCGCACTTGCCAGGCAGGCAGGCGCTTATGCCACTGAGCTATCTCATCAGCCCCTATTTGTTTTCTTTTTTCCTCCTCTCAGATTTACTCTTTTTATCTTTCATTATTCTTTGCATCTTTTAACTTCATACAGCCTCCTTTGTGTCTTTACTAATTTGCCCCTGCTCCTTGTCCCTTCTTGAAGTCGTCTACTTTTCTTGTCCACACCAACTTCTACCCATATTTCATGAGAGTCTTAACAGCTTTTTCAGTGTATTTGATCCTTGTAGCTTCTTGCCTATTAATCTTGTGTTTGACGTGTTTGAACCTCCCTGGCTAGACCATAACCTGAAGACTTTTTGATAAGTAATTTGTATGAAGAATTCTGAGTAGTGTACTGGAAGGTTAATTACACAGTGGAATTAGAGTAGCCAGAAGTCTTATAACTGGTTGCTTTGCAAAATAACAGGAACAGGTATTTTATGGTCTGATGCTGTTATGGTTTGGATCTGAAATGCCCCTTAAGGAACAGTAGTTGGGATTTTGGGATTTGGTCAGATCATGAGAGTGCAAACTTCATCAATGGATTAATCCACTGATGAGTTGATAATCGAATGAGCTATTCACAGGTGGAACCTTGTTGAAGGGAATGGGTTATGGAGCTGGCACCTTGGGGATTGTGTCTTGTCCCTGGCCCCTTCCTCTCTGGGTCTCTTTCTCTGTCTTTTCTTCCTGGTCACCATGAGGTGAGCAGCTTTGCTCTGCTCCCCTCCCTGCTGTGGTTTCTGTCTCATCAGAAATGACTGAGCCAAATGTCCATGGACTAAAACATCTGAAACTCTAAGCCAAAATAAATCTTTTCTCCTTTAAGTTGTGTTTCTCAGGTATTTTGTCACAGCAGTGAAAAGCAGACTGACACAGAAACCTATGGGGAGGCGTTACTCAGGGTGGTTCTGCTGTGAGAGTCATGACAATCTGCCTTGGATTCTTCCTTTTCCTGAACTGAGGGCTTTCTAGGTAACTTCAGATCCATTCCTTTGGTGACTAATCTTGTCAAAGGTGTTGAGCATTCATTGGAAAGTCTCCCTCACTGAAAACTGATCTATTCCATATGCAAGAGCTTGAAATCCTCGCTCACCAAATGAGCCTAGACCAAACCAGGCCTTTGGAGAAGAAGGTCAAATATGGAACCAGATAATCATTTCTAGTCCCAGATTTGAAAGTCAGCTTGAAGATTGAGAATATAATAGGTCCTGTCATGAGTAGAGGTCAGGATGCCTGGGACCTTTGACAGAGGATCCATCCAGCACAGGACACAGGGATGGAGCATGTCGCATACACAGCATGTGTCTGTCTCTGAGGCGTATTCTGGAATGTCCAGTTCTGAACAAGCATCCTTGATCCAGAAAAGGACAAATCCATCACTAAAGATAGCAAGCGATAAGGCTACACTCATGCAGATGATTTTTCTCTTCTTTGTCTCATGGTGCAGTTTTCCTTTAGCCTATAATCCAGTGTGTATAAGTAAATTTTGTATCATTCCTGCTTGAAGGAATAGGGGGAAAGGTGAAGGAAAAAAAAAATTCCTCTCTTTTCATTTGTAGCTGTAGATGGAAACCACCTGCCTTGCCCCAGCCTTGCTGTCTTTTTCCTGGAGGCTGGGAAGGGAGGGAAATCCACACTGTAGTGCTATTGGGACTCTCTGATGCAGAAGACAGATTATCAAAATATATATTTAAAGAAGGAAAAGCACAGAGAACCTCTCATTTTACTAATCCACACACCCTATCATTTCTTGCCAATTCCCTCACGGGGTGGGGAGGGCTGGAAGCCAGAGGGGTCTCATCACACTTCTCAACAAAGATTTAATAGCAGGGTGCTATGGGAAGGCTGAGATTACGGAGACTTTATTATGCTTACAAAACTGAGTAAGAGCTAGCATTGTAAATCATCAAAACTAAGCTACACTTAACAGGATAAATGTGTAAAGTGCATTTGGTAATACAGTATGCTTGTTGTTCAGAGTCATTTTTCTCTTTTCTCTTGCTAATTTGCAAACTTGAATTGTCTGTTAAGTGTTCTTCCACATCATTAATGTGAATTGCTTGGGCATAAATGTGGAAAAAAAACTAAATTGTATTGTATTAGATCTTAACCCACTGCCCGCCATACTATTGGTGGTTGAGTAGGTAGAAATCTGTGTGGCTGGAAGCCTGCTGTAGTTTTGGGGAACATGTTTACAGATCAGATTTATGAGGCCCTAACCACATATATGGCTTCTTTACAAATATTTCTGTATGGGTTCACATTTTTGGAGCAAAATGACCTAAATCGATGAGTATATGCTATACATCAGTGGAAAGTAGTATGTTCACATAATATCATTTTGAAAGTTAGGAGACTTCCTGGAAACTTCACATAATTTCTGTGAACTGAGAACTTTTAGACATCTGGAATATTGTGATGATTATTATTTGGGGGGCGGTCAAAAAATTTTCTTATATGCCTGTGGTAAATTAAAGATGAGTTGGTTCCACTGGATAAGGATGCATGTTTTAGAGAGGGAAGCATAATTTCATAGAAGCTCATTGAAACTGCTTTTAGAACATTTTAAAAACTTTTTTGCAACTTGGTTTTTTTTTTGCTCTTTTCCTTATCGAATCATAACTTGACATAAATTACATGAAATAAATATGATATTTAAAATTTTTACTTTCTGTTAGGCCTAAGGCATTATATGTTTTACTTATATATTTCTATATTGATTCATTGTTCTTATTTTGTTGTTAATCATTAATATGGTAAATACCCATCTTTATATTAATTAGAAGATTCTATAAGTTTCATTTTACTATTTCCCTTCATTTTGATTAATTATTTTTGTTCTCCTCAAAATATTTCCATGTTTTTTAGCCTACTTCATTTTCCTTATCTCCCTAAAACCTCAAAATATATTCTTATAGTTTTGTAGATTCTATTCCCAAGCTTGTTCTGCATTTGCATCTTAGTTTTGGGATGGGTGATTTCTTTTTTTGTGGGTACCGGGGGGTCGACCTCAAGACCTCGCGCGCCAGCAGGCGCCCGTGCTGCTGAGCAATATCACCGGCCCCTTTTTCGTATGTGGGTTCCGGGAGTCAAACTTGGGCCCTCGCGCTTGCCGGGCAGGCGCTTAAGCCGCTGAGCCATCTCACCGGCCCTGGGATGGGTGATTTCTAAACCTTTTTTTATAAAAAGAATTCAGTATGAGCTTTCATAATTTATATATATTAATCCATTACATAGTGATATGTGTCATACAATATTCACAAAAGTAGAAATTGAATCATTAGGTAAACTTGAAATAAACAATGCTTTAAAATAATTTTGTTATGTTAGAGTCTTGATATACTTTATTTTATTAATTCACTTTAATGGCTGTTAGAACTGAAAAAGATACCTCACAAAACCAGCAAAGAAAGAACATGTGTAATTTATTTGTCTGTGAGATTCATTTTTATCAGTGGTAGATATAAGCCCATATTTCAAACTTTCATGATCGTCTTAATTTTGTTTGGCCAATTTTTGCTCAGCTTTGCTTCAGTTATTTCTTTTTCCCTCTTTCATATGACGGCTGACAGAAAGCTTTTATTAGGAATGGGCCAGATTTCTTGTGCTTGACTATCAATATATTGCAGGTTTTTTTGCAAAAACTCTTAAAGTCAGTTGTGAGACTTTGAGGACTACATATGAATAAAATTAGTTAAAACTAAACAAGATGATCTGTGATTCCCTTTCACTGGATATGGTAAACTCCTTCCCAAGGAGGTGCAAAGAGTTGGAAGAAAGAGGTCATTGGCCAACTGAGGTATTGTTTATCTAGCTCTCAGACAGGGCTTATTCATACTCTGATGGCCATTTATGATTGTTGTCCTTTCTAAATGGCTGAGAAACATTCTGAATATCCTCTCTACCCTGTGTTTCAGAGCCCACTGTTCTCGTCTGCCGCTTACTTCGTGATGTGAAAAGTAGCTCACCACATCTCTGCCACTCCCAGTCTTGGAGAAAGTGGTAGGGCTGAGTGTGTCATTTTCTTCCTCTCTCAGGGCTATGACTAAATTCTCCTCTGCATTTCCAAAGAGAGAGGTTTTAACTCCTGAGTTATCTGCTGAGTGAGCTCCTTTTTCCAGCTTTGGAGAAAGGGTCAGTTCAACTTTTTCAGTCCTTTATAAAGCTGCAAAGCTTTATGATTTCCACATTGGCTTTACTATAGCAGAATTTGAAAATATTAGTACCTTGCCTGCCACTCTCTTTTTGATATATTTCTTTGTGAAAGTCTTTACCGAAACATGGATATAAAACAGTCATTTTTAGGTCCATTATTTTCTCAAAGCTCTTTGAATGCTTTTGGGTAATATAAGTGGGATTTGTGAGAGGGCTGTACTAATGAATTATGTTTTTCCACTGTGAGTGATGAGCTGTTACGTTTATTAGTTTATTATAATTAAATGGTATAAATGTTGAAAGGGTAACTCAAAGAAGTATTTCTTTATATTTTTGATGTCCCTCTTTTATGAAGTATTTTTACGCTTAACCTGCCTTAATAACTTGTGAATCATAGGGCAGCTGCCGAGTATGAATGGAAAGTTCTTGAAGGAAGACATAGAAAACAAATGGGTGCATTCACTTTATTTTGTACAAGAAAATTCTAAGTGGAGAATATCACTTACTAGTTACAATTATACTCAGAAATTACATATCATTTTTTTTTTTTTTTTGGTGGGTACCGGGGGGTCGACCTCAGGACCTCGCGCGCCAGGAGGCGCCTGTGCCACTGAGCGATATCACCGGCCCCTTTTTCGTATGTGGGTTCCGGGAGTCGAACTCGGGCCCTCGCGCTTGCCGGGCAGGCGCTTAAGCCGCTGAGCCATCTCACCGGCCCCAGAAATTACATATCATTTGATTTGAGTTTTTTAAAAAAAATCTCGTGTTTTGAAGAGGATACAATTCAAGAAGAAAATTGGCATTAATATCTGTGTATAAGAAAATATTACCTTTGAATGTCTGCCTAACCACCGCGGTTTTAGATAAACGGTTTTGTCTTACTTGTATAATTGATAATGAATATCTAATGATCTAATTGTGTGGTTTCAGGATTCATTTGCCAAAAATTGTAAATAAAATGTCAAGAACACAAACCATGGGAGAATTTCTTCAAGAATTTCTACCATGCCTTTGATGGTCATTGATGGTAATTACAGCTGTCAGTTTGTCCTGTTGGAGAAGTGTAAAAATTACACGTTAAGAGCTGTATTTGGGACATGGAAACAGTGGGTTCTCATTTGTGGAGGAGATGAATTAAAAGAGACCCCCCAGTTCCCAGGCCCTCTGCAGCCATTCTGGCTACTGAGTGAGCAGGGCAGAGGTGAGCTATTTGGCTACAGTGGTGCACATAAAGGTTCTTCCACAGTCAGCCTGTTCTCAGATGTGAAATTCTACATGATAAAACTTAAGGTGTTGAATTTTTACATTTTTGCCTGACTGCACTTTAAAACATTACACTTCTTAAAATGCTTGTGACCGATATCTACTTCCTTTTTGAGGTAGAGGGTTGCTTAAGTAGCTATTAAAAGTAGACTTTTTCCACACCCTCTCTTTGTGCTAAGCTTGTGGCTGGGGATCTTATCTGTAGGGAATGGCAGCAGTGTCACAGAGATCCGTGACCTCTTAATAGGTCTTGGGAGGGGAAGGGAGGAATCTTTCTACACTGTGCCTCAGGGCTTAGTTCCTTTAAACTTCAAGGAATTGGACTGGAACTCCTCACTCCTCCTTTCTTTCTACTATACCTTCAGGGGAAATTGATCGATTAGAGGTGATTATTCCACAAACTCTGAACCCTTTCCCTTTCTTTGTTCCAACTGGAGCTTCTCAAAGTTTAAAGGGATTGTGTCTCCTGGGTGAATGGTAGGATGAATTTAAGTAGATTATTGGGTAGGATTCTTTGAACACACATTAAAAGTGCTAAAAAATATATTTGGAACAGAAGGGAATATTTGAAAGCAAAAGGGTAAAGAAACATTTGTTTCAATATGATTATAATGTAATTATGTGGGATATTTTTGAGGAAATGATTAGCTGTTAGAATGTAGAATCACAGTAGTACTTCAAACCAAGAAAATAACAGGGCCAGTGCAACAAATGGGCAAATGTGCAAAATCAGGATGATGAATAAGACTTTAAAAGGACCAAAGACAGCCATAAATGACTGGGTTTCCATATGTCCTCTATTAAGCACAGACCGATTCTATTAATCAGTGGCTTTCTATTCTTTCTTCTTCTTTTTGAACTTCTTTGTTGAACAACAAAATGACATATTTGAGTTTTTGCATGTGTGATATATTTGCCTTATAGTTTCTGTTGATCATATTTGAATTATATTCATTATCACATCCATTTTTCCTTTAAAAAAAAAAAATCTAATTCTTAGGCTACCTCCCCACAGAGCAGTATTAGCTCCCCCTGGTGACTAACTAAAAATGTGGAAAAGGATGATGGGGTGATGAACTTCATGACTTTGATCCTCATATGTCTAATTAATGGTAGGATGCATATGCAGTAGAAAGTTTCAAGTACAAATTTCACTTGGTCTTAAGCAGTGTCCATGTTCACATCAGTTTTTTACACGGTGGCTTTCTTGGAATTGTGCCCATTTTGAAGATCCCAAAGCTCTTGGTTTTTGATGTGAGAGATATTGAAACAGAGGGCAGATATGCGGGTCTCTGGAGGACTGGGAACTGATTACAGATGCAGAAAATAAAAGTAAGAATGGCTACCAACTTGCCTATGTATTATTCTTGCAAAATAGTCTTTCTACAGAAAATGTTATCATTGTTAAAATTATTTAAAAGAAATATGCTTTTAGAAAAAGCACTATTCAAACACTAACATTTTTATTTTTGGTTGTATCAAGACATTTTTCATTTAATTTATGAATTATTTAAAAATGTGTATTTTTATTCCTCAGATTGCCTTTAAAGTTAAATTTTTTTTTTTGTGGGTACCAGGGGTCGACCTCAGTACCTCACCATGCAAGCAGGCGCCCATGCCGCTGAGTGATATCACCGGCCCTATTTTCGTAAGTGGGTTCCAGGAGTCGAACTCGGGCCCTCGCGCTTGCCAGGCAGGCACTTATGCTGCTGAGCCATCTCACCGGCCCCTAAAGTTAAATTTTTGAGGTCTAATTTGTAAAAATGTTCCCCATCATAATTAAATTATCAGACCGACAAACTCTTGGGAATGCTTTTGTAATCTTTTACAAAAGAAATATGTTAAATCTACAATAACTTGGGCCGGTGAGATGGCTCAGTGGCTTAAGCGCCTGCCCGGCAAGCGTGAGGGCCCGAGTTCGACTCCCGGAACCCACATACGAAAAAGGGGCCGGTGATATCGCTCAGCGACACTGGCGCCTGCTGGCGCAAGAGGTCCTGAGGTCGACCCCCGGTACCCACAAAAAAAAAAAAGAAAAAAAAAATCTACAATAACTTATTGTTTTTAACTTAACGCTATTTTCTATGCAAAGTATTTGCTTTTTAACCAGTGTTTTATACTGGTTATCAAAAAGCTATGTATTGTGGCTGTATAGACTGGTTCAATATCTTATATTAAATATTCTATATTATCATGCCTTCAAGGGGAAAGTTTTAAAATTTTACTTAATGGTAATATTTGAACTTTTTTTATCTTCTTTTTCTTCTGAGTATTTTTCTGTATAATTTTATGCTTCACCCACCATTGTATTGCTTCTTTCTTTCTTTCCCAGGGCTTTATTTTCAGCCCTATCTTATTGATTTACTCTTTCCTTTTGGTTTTCCCCGAAGTATCTCTTGTATTAGGAGAAAGATGACAGTCTTCTAAATTCAGTCATGTCTTACCATCATTTCTTCATCTTCTGAAAACCAAAATGGAGCCTCTTCTGGAGTTGATGCTATTTTGTCACTTGGTGTAAAGTGATGGTTATTAAGTGTGACAGAAGGACAGAGCATCTCACTTCACTCCAGCCTCCTTCCATTACTCTTAACTTCTTTCCTCAAGCAAACTGCTTGCCCTTTGCAGCTCATTTGTCCCATTGCCTACCAAAACAGCGAAAACCCACTCTCTGACTTCATTTTCATTAGTGGTCACTCTCAGCTGCGGTTTAAGTTGGTGCCTAACAGCTAAATAGTGATAACTTTCTTCTTGTGGCCACCAGTTTAAATCCGACAAATGTGCATTAATACGAATGTTCTTACATGGATTATGTGCTGAAGAATAGCTTAGTGTCATGTGAAGTGTATGGCACCATTTCTGCTGCACTGAGAAGGCTCTCCACAGCCAGTGAATGGCACCTCCCAAGAGCAGGTTTCTCCATACCCCACTATGCACTCATCAGAAACCTTGTCCAATAAATATGTATCAAGATCCTACTCTTTGTCTAGTGCTTTAGTTTGAATCTTGAATGTCCCCCAAAGGCTCGTGTGTTAAAGACTTTGTCTCTAGGGTGGTGCTCTTGGGAAGTGGGAGAGCTTTGAGAGGTGGGGTCTGATGGGAGTTCTTTAGATCACTGGAGGTGTGACCTTCAAGGGGATTATGGGACCCAGACCCCTCCTCACTCTGTTGCTTCCTGGCCATGAAGTGAGCAGTTTTATCTATCATGCCCTTTCTACCATTACCATTTGGCATCCTCTTCCCATTCCCCTGAGGCAGGAGATTAGGGTGTGGCCAGCTGACTGGGCAAGTGGTCAGCTGACTTGTCAATCACAGAGATCTGGGACACATGAGCCCAAGCTCTGCACCTGAGACCAATCAGAAAATGCTATCTTCAATTGTTCTGGTGCGAGATCAAGCAGGTGTTTGATAGGATGGCCTAGATCTGCTGTCTGCCTGAGGAATGGGAGATACAAAAGATGGCAGCCGTTAACCTTGTGACTACAGTGCTCTTTCTCTTTCAGTGGCCTGGTCTTACTTTGTGGAGCGTACTTCTTTTCCTACATTTAATTAACCCACACTCACTCTGCAGAGCTTATTTCTTTTCCTACCTTTAGTAAATGTAAAACCTTGCTACCTTTTGCATGTTTCTTGTCCAATTCTTTGTTTAGGACAACAAGAACCTGGACAGAATAAAAGGAGTCCACAGCACCCCAGAACCCCAGTAATACCCCAGAGCATAAAAGCAGTGGGTCCATCTGATCCTAGAACCTTGAAGGTCATGAGCCAAATAAACCTTTCTTCTTACAGGTTGCTTATCTCAAGCATTTTGATGTATTAATGAAAAGCTGGAGAATACATCCAATACATTCTGAGTATACAGGGCTCAGGGCTCGGCATTTTCTGGGGTAAAAATGTTGGGACGGGGTCACTGAGCTTCAGGGATGGTTTCCTGGAGCACCTGGTACCGTTAGTGATGAGCAAAAGTGAGCAGGGTGAAGACAGGGAGTTCTTTTAGGCTGATAGAAGAGAAAGAGGGTAAGAAACAGCATAGAGTCAGCCGGGTAACTCCCAGCTAGAAGAAGACATGTAAGACAAGGAATCAGTGAGAGAATAGCCATGTATTAGTTCTCTGTTGCTGTGTAATGATGATGCCACACCTTTTTGACTTAAGCTCTTTGCACTCCTGCTAGTGAGATAAGAGGGGGCCAAAACTAGTGCAGTGGCCACAGGTCTGGAGAGGAGAGCCAAACAGCCATTTAGGAGGTAAAATCATCCTAGTGCAGTGTTCAATTCATTTTGAAGCCTGCAACGCAATGAAATGATGACCTAGGACCAATCCCAGGTCTGTGATTCCTTAGGTGAGCCAGTCGACAGATGCCAGGAGTGAGAAAGAAGCAGACTTGCAAATGAGGATGGTGGCTTCCTTTTCCTGTATATTAAATTTGAGATACTTTTCTGGCTAGCATTGTTTGAAGAAGCAGTTGTATCTTTAGGCTAGGACCCAAGGTACGGTTTAGTCCATTTAATAGATGATTGCATCATCTTTTCATGAATCATGGTTAAGTTTTCCCTTTGTGAATTCTCTAAGCTTTTTTCCCACCTTATCCCCATTTTGGTAACCTGATTCTGATCGAGCTTTTTTTTTTTTTTTTTTTTTTAATGAAAAATCGCCTCTGCCCAGGTTGGTCATTACTTACAGTTTAGCTCCTAGATATAAGGTCTTTTGTAGCTAGGGTTGTTACAGCAAGAGGAAATGACACTACTAGGCTTTGCTGTAAAAGCAAGGTATATGAAGCATTAAGGCTGGCTAGTGTTCTTGTCTCTCAAGGTGGGGAATTTTGACATATAAGGTTTAATGCTTCATTGAAACCCAGCAAATGGATGCTAAGAAGGGTGCTTTATTCTCATAGGATTAGAAGAGTGAAATTTTTTTTTCTGGAAAAAATATATTGCTGTCCATCTCTATGGGAAATCTTATTATAAAGGAAGTATTAGTTATGTTCACCAGCTGTCGCTCCCCCCACCCCCAAGAAATTACCAGGCAGATTTAATTTTACTGTTCATTGCTTGGAATCTGTGACCATCTTGTGAATCTTAACAGGCTGCTTTTATGGCTGATTTTCAGACTTGCATTTTTCCATCATCTCCCTTAGTATTATTTTCATTAAAAATTCCATTAGCTTAAAAAAATCAATGTAATCATTCAGTAGTAATTAATTCTTACCAGTCTTCTGAAGGAGAAATGAATTAACAAAACTTCAAAGTGTTAAAATGGGTAAAAAGTGTTGTGTGGTTAATGGGACTAGGAAAGATGCGGGTATAATGGGTAAAAGGGTGGGCTTTGGCAATTGGCTGACTGCGATGCAAATCTCAGTTATAGCTGGGCGGGCTGAGGCAGATGACTTAGATGTTCAATCTAAAATTTTGTTATCTGTAAGTTAGGAAAAATACAGAAAGGGTGGTAGGTAAAATTGCCTATCTCATGGGTTAAATGAGGTAATATATAGTGAAGGTGCATGATAAACATTATGTATTCATAATAGTATTATTGGTATTAAAGATGATAAAAATTCCTTTAAGATCACCCACATGAGTTTCAGACCAGAATGTCTTACAGAATCCTGAGAACTTTTGAAAGAATTATTATGAGTTAATCTTTGGCATTCTTTCCTAAAATTCTCCCCTTTTGTAATTCAAAAAGCAACGATGTGTGATTGATGCCTGGGGTATGGGGCAAATGGAGGAAATGAGAATTTGTTGTGTGTGTTCATCACTTTTTTAGGAAGATCTTGATATTTAAATTTATAAAGAGCAGAGAATGTCATGTTTTGGGTATAAAGAAATCTTATTTCTATATAACACTTTATTCTGTATAAAATATTAAAATTAAAGTCTTGATGTCAGTTTTTAGCAGGAACTCTGGTCTGTGAAGTATGAAAAGGTCATGGTGCAGTGGGTATCCTTGAAAACTTTTATACTTGTATTTAGGGGCACCAAATTTTCCTATGCAACTTTTAGAATGGCTTTAAAAAATTTCTATCTAGTTTTGTGAATTAGCTCAACAAATTAGAGCATATTAATTTTAGCTTAATGCAGTTTAAAATATTCATGCCTCACTTTTAGTAGGCAGGCATAAGTGTCACGGGATTAGTCTACCTGTAATGGAGGCTCGAGTGATCAATGGTTTTGAAAATTATCTCATCTGTGTGAATTCATTTAAATACTGGAGGTTTATACTTCTGTTTTCTGGGAGCATAGGCCCTAAAGAGATGCATTTGTATAACAAATGATCGTAAAGACAGTTGACTAGCTTTGCAATACACAGGATATACCAAAGCAACATATTTCATGGCTATGTGTTAGGTGTTTTACTATATTTACATCTGCTGAGCAGTGTGAGGGCACAAAAGAAATATGAGTCTTGAATCCCATTGCTAAGGATCTTACTGTACACTTGAGGAAGAGAACATATGCACCTGAAAATGTAATATTGAATGTGGCCCCATGTCATTAAATGTGAGGATTGTTACTAGGGGTGGTAAGTGCTCTGACTGTTCAAAGAAGGGGGAGTGCTGAGTGTATGCGGGAGAGACCTATGGAAGAACCAGGGGTTGCCCCTGCCCAGAGGGATCATTAGGAAGTGAATAGGAGGGAGTAAGTGTGGGAGAAAAGGGCAAGGTCCGGCATTCCAAATGGGGAATCACTAATGCATAAAAGGCCTGTGACTTAAAATTCTGATATCTCACACAGACAATGATCTGATCATCCACGCTTTCTCTCAGAGCAGGTTGTACACTCTGAGTACTCACGAGTTCAAGTGGGGTACAGTGCAGGTAAAAAGTACTGCAGGTGTGCACAAAGCAAAGTAAGTATAAAGTCAGTTACTAACCAGAACATTTTTAAAAAAATCTACTTTGCATTAGGTTGTCTAGTGAGCAGTGTGAAAAGAATCAAGTAGGGTAGAGTTTATGAGCAACTGGTGAGAAGTGAGTTAAGTTGTGGCAGCAGTTTAGAATACATAGAAACTAAAATTGCTTCTCTAAAATAACCTCACTAGCATGGACTCCTTCATGAAGGTTCTCGGTTCATCAGAAATACGATGAGCCTGTCTCCAAGGGGCTATAATTAATAGTAGCATCTTTCACCGTAATGCTTCAGTTAAAATATCGTGAAGTGTCTTAAGACTTAATCTTCATTTAAGTTTTATTCTTATTATATTATGAGCCTTTGGTTCTTATCAAATGTAAATTTTCTCCAGTGAAGAAAGAAATTACTAGCACAGCTATTAATACTTTAATGAAAAGTCTTATTGCTTCTTACAATTTATATTTTCATGCTGATTGATAATTATTAATTAGTTAATCCTCTGTGTGTGTGCAAGAGGTAGGTCAATATTATCTCCATTATAAAATGAGAAGATCGAGAAATCAAAAACTTTAGTGAATTTCCTCAACAATCTATTTCTGTATTGACTTAGTAAAAATAAGTAGAGTTTACTCTTAAACAGTTTTTTAAGTTAACCAAATGTCTTTGACATGAATGATTGACCACCTGAGGTATCTTTTTCTATCCACCACTGAACTGAAATCTATTCACAGAAAGTGGAAGTCTCAGCCCAAAAAAGTATAGTTGAACTATATGCTCTAAATAATTATATAACAGAAAACCCAAAACAACAGCTTAAACGAGGAAGAAGTTTCTTTTTATGAATGTAAATAAGAAATCGAGAGATAAATGATCCAGGGTTGGTTTTGGGGCTCTGTGGTTTCGCAAGGTCTAGGAATGTTTTCTTGGTGTTTCGTTCCCACAGCAACCTTGTGACTGGCATTGTGAGTTAGGCAAAGGTAGCTGCTAGAGTTTGTGTCACCCTGTCCAGCTGGGGTCAGGAATAGGAAGAAGGTAGAAGGGTTAACAGGGTCTCTTTTGCCCTGGTCTATTACCCTTTCATAGCCTTTCCATAAATGCCTTTCACTTGTCCTCTGTACATCTTATTGGAAGGGAAAAATGGATTTTGAGATAGGCAAGTGTCAGTCTTGGTGTATACAACTGGTATATTTGAGCATTTTTTATTATTTTATAATATTTTGTATTACTAGTGATATTTTTGTCTTCCAATTTCATGTATAATTTAGAGTACTCACTAAAACATCAGAGCTTTTAAACTCCCAATGTGGACAGACCTTTTTCTCGGGTTGATAACTTACATTCTTTAATTATTTAGCAAATAGCACATCAGATTTTCCAATGGAGAAGCTGTTTTAAATCCAAGGCCAAGCTGCAGTCTAGGACTCTGTGCTTTGTCCACCCTGACTCTTTGCTTCGAAAGCCTCAGTACTTATTTCTAGAGAGAAAAATAAGGAGACATCTTTACTAGAGCAGAAATGCTTAATATGGCCAAGTCAGGCATGTCATGTATGTAAGACCACAGCGGATGTTTTCTGAACCATGGCACAGCACATGGAGCTTCCCAACCAACCTCAACACTGTCTTATTTATCCCCAGAAACTATATTTTCCATGAAAGCATCATTAAAAATTCTCCATTCTGTATGCATCCTGGGACACAGAGGTCAATTAAGTGAGAGACATGTCACTCATCTGCTTTTGGGGTGTGACGTATCATCTAGGCACTACTGGCCCACCCCTGCCAGCTGGAGACCTGGAACTGCTGAGGGATCTGACATGCATCCAGGCTGCTGTATCACATGCTTGCTTTACATTGCTGGGCATATCACAGTCCTTGGAATGCTGCCATATACCTATTTCTCTCACCTCGCTTCTTCCTGGTGGCTCCTCACAGCATCTGTAAATAGTGTGACAAGAGCCACACTAGATCTTTTATAAAAATGGAGGGATGGTAGAAGAAAGAAGTTTTCCATGTAGCAAATAGCACAGTAGTGGAAGAATGGAAGGGTAGAATGGAATGCTAAACAATCAAAGGTAAGAGTTAAAAAGATTCCGAGTTCGTGTGACCCAACTTCCTTTTTTGTAGGAAAGAAAATGCAGACTCATTGTGTGTCATTGTCACTTAACAACTTGCTGATTTTGTCAGGACTTGAACATTGAACTTCTGACTCCAAGTCCAATGTTGGTTTTGCTACAGTTGTTTCATCAGGTGCAATGAATAATGTATCACACCATGAGCCATTGCCTGAAAGCATGTTCTAGATGGAGTAACTGTTCGTTGCCCTCGTCTTCTTCAGGTAGGCAAATGTTTCCTCCAGAAGTTGTACAAGATATTTATCTGTAAATGGTTGGACTCTGTAAAGCCTCTGCCCCCTCCCATCTAATTTGGATATTTCCCAGGTACCAGCTACTGTGTCATGGGAACATGCTAAGAGCAAACTTGCTAATGTGTCCTCATTGCAGAGGGGTTTGTGCCAGCAACATGGAGGCTGCGTAATTTCCCTGGGGCATACAGGCCTGGACAGTTCAGGTCACCATTTGAGCATGATGGTGAGTGTCACGTGCCTCTCGGTGCAGTCCCTGGTGTTATTAGGGAGAGTCCTCTGCAGGGCTGATGTTCACAGAGACAAAAATGGTTGGCCACCTGCTAATAAGTCTCTTCACTATAGGCAGTTTTTGTGTTTTGAGAGGAAGGTAGAAAGAGCTGTAAGATCCTTCTCAGCTGCTTCTGGGGCTCCCATGGTCATACTAGATAGTATCTGCAGGTCTGTAAATCTGGTCCTGGTCAGTTTTCTTGCTCTACTGGACATTTTTAGATTTTTCTAACTCTTTATGAGACCCTTTTCCAGATTTTAATAAACCTCTAATATGTCCCCAGTGTACATCCTAAGAACTCCACAAAACTGGGTACAGACATGATGGAAGAAAAAATAAGTTCCAGCTGCCAGTAGCCCATGTATGCTAATTGGAAAAGTTATGGGTGCTCTCAAAATAAAAGTAAGTTTATAGACACTCTTTATAGTATAGCTGTTACATTGTTAGGGAATTAAAATGTATGTCATAGGCAACTATCATCCACCTTTGTGTTTGCAATGCTCAGGAGAAACATAAATATTTCTCGTCATGTTTGATGTTTGCAAATTATTAATTTGTACACATCTTTGAGGGTGGGAAAGTATTTGAAGAATCAAAGAGGAGAAGGGAGGAACAGAGTTTTCCATATAGGCATATGCTTTTTTATATATCTTCACTGAAATTAAAATTGAATATTTGTCAATGTTTTTGAAGAACTTTAGTATTTTTGTTATAACTTGCTAAGTTTGAAGTGGCTCCTTTTTAAAGTTTTCTTTAGTGAGACTTTCTGATATTTCTAATCATCCAAAACTTGTATTTTTTAAAAATAAGAGATGCGAAGAGATGAAAAAATGAAGATTTTCTCATGTTTATTCGCTGATAGAACAAAACACTTATTTTTAAGATTCCTGTATTTCCATTGCGTGTGTGCACACGTGTTTGTGTGTGTGTGTGTGTGTGTGTATGCTAGGGCCTGTCATCATATTGATAAAGTAAAGTGGGCCCTTCATATCTGTGGTTCTATACCTGTGGATTCAACCAACTGTGGATCAAAAGTATTTAGAAAAAAGAACACCTACTGAACACGTACAGATGTCTTTCTTTTCATATGTATAATATAGTATGATAACCATTTACATAGCATTTACGTTGCATTGGGTATTGTAAGTAGTCCGAAGATGACCTAAAGTATATGGGAGGATGTGTGTAGGCTATGTGTGAATAAATATTACAGTATCTTATTTTAGGGACTTCGGTACCTGTGGGTTTTGGTATCCCTGGGGGATGTTGTGGAAGTAACTCCCAGTGGATACTGAGAGACAACTCTATTATGTAAATTGTTACAGTTATTTATTGCTGTGTAATAAACCACCATAAAAGTTAGTGGCTTAAAAACAGTAACAGTTTATTCATTTTTCAGACTCTTTGGGTTACCTCCGTGGATCTTCTGCCTTTCATGGGATTGACCTATGGCTCTGAATGGTCTTGGCCACGTGGTTGGTGCTGGCTGCACCTGGGAGCTCAGCTGGGCTGCAGGGGGGCCTCAGTGGTCTCGTTTATAAGTCTCTCCATGTGGCAGCCTTGGCTTCACAAAGCAAGGGTCCAGGTCCCATGGAGGAGCATGCCAAGATCTAGTCTTGGGCTCAGAAATAACACAGCGTTACTTCCATCTTCCTGTGTCAGTTAACATAAGCTCCCAGTCTGGCTCTGCTACAAGAGGAAGGGAAATAAACTCCACCTCTTGATGAGGAACTAGGAAGGTCACACTACAAAAGAGCACGTGGGCTGAGTGTTATTGTTGTGGCCACCTTGGGAAACATTATCTACTACGGAAATCAAAGTCTTTCTTATTATAATTTCTTTTCTTCCAAGTCTGTCGTGCAGTTTTAATTGATCTTGTGCTTCTAAGAGAGAAATAGGAAGCAAAGACTTAGTGTAAGTTCTTAAACTGTGGCCCCTTTCCCCCTTGTGGCACAGGGAACCCTCTCTAGAGTGGTGTGCCCTTCATATCCCAATCCCACTCTCATATGTCATCGGGAATCTTTATTTATTAAAGAAGTATTAGTCAATACAGTGGTTTCTTGCCCTGACTAGTATTGGGCAGTTGCTTTGTAAAAGCCTTACAGTATTTTTCCCAGAATGTTTTAACACCTGTTAGGAGTGGTACACTTCATTTTTGAATATTCCACAGTGATTGGCTGGCTTGCTGTGCATTTTTCTTTCAGTGAGGGTACTGCATAATTACTGTCATTTTGAAGTTGTTGATTTTGTTTGTGTTAAGACTTCTATGAAGTTACTCATATTAACTTATCCCCTTAGTTTGTAGAAAAAATTTTAGATAGCCTTGCAGTAAGCCATTACATTAGTATTCCCTGTCTTTCTCTACTCTTCTCCTTCGTAAGACTTTGTAGCATGAACACGTTTGCAGCAGTTTAGCTTTTGTTTGGTGCAGTCACAGGTTACTGTTCTGTATGGCTTCCTACCCAGACCTCAGGAGGCCCAAGTTCTGGTATATGTTAGGCAGAGGAAAACTGACTTTTCCTGATAGGGATGAGTCAGTTTCCTTCTGTATCAAGATGTTTACACATGGGGACAGAAGCAGAGGATGACAAACCTGGGTCATGTGACAACCCCCGACCCCCATTGTTTTTCTTTGCTGGATTTCCACGTGGGAAGCAGCAGGAGCTAGAACATTGCTGTTGCTGCTGCGCCCAGGATATCCGCTGTCCAAGGTGTGTCCATGTTTGCAGTCTGCTCCTTTGGCAGGGAGCCCCCACCACATTGTTTTGGGGGTGCACTGTCTCTAGAAGAGCGACATTCTCCAGCATCTCCTGTGAAACTTCAGGGTAAGTTGATTCGACTCAGGGAAGCCACAGGTGTACCTATGAGTTGCTCCTACCCTCTGCAGCCTGTGTCATTTCCTTTCATCATTTTAAAAAATCTGCTGTCTAATTTGTTGCCCTGCATTGTGATGATTATCACTAGTATATAGGACCAGTGCAATCCTTAAGTTGAAATAGAATCAAGGAAGTCATATCATGTGTCATTCTGCTTACCCAGCTATCCCACCTAAAAAACATGATGTATATGGAAAACAGTATTAGAGGTGTCCTTAAAGGGGAACCAAAGTCCTAGAAGTAGGGAGGTCGCGTAGTTCCCTTTTTCTTGCGATAGGCAGGGGAGAAGGAAGAATGTAGAGTATAATCACATCTCTTTGGGCAGCAGCTGGAGAGAGGGAGACAGAGAGAGAGACAGAGAGAGGAAGAAAGGGAGGGAGGGAGAGAGAGAAAGACAGGAAGAAGAGGAGGAGAAGGGGGGGCAGAGAGGAGAGGAAGACAGGGGAGAAAGGAGCAAAGAGTAGGACAAAAGAACGGAGGGGAGGAGAGAGGGGAGAGAGACCTGAGGGTCCTAAGGTGTGGTCTCACATTTACTCCATCCAGTCCACATGGTAAAACACAGGCTGAACACCTCCAGGAGACTTTCTGATTGCACACTTGGGTCCCGCGTTAAGTGACTGCAGAGACCCTTGACTAGGACAGCACTTAGAAGTGACAGTGTGAATTGGAGGTATAGTCTGAAGGCTTTTGTAAATTTGATATTTCTTTTGTGTTATTGTATACATTTTTTCCTCTGTGATTTGCGTGAGACAGGACTTGTGCTCTCTGGCAGTAGCAACTCAGTAATAACTAAGAGAAGCAGTTTTTCAACATAATAAAAAAAATATGTACACCAAAACGTCACCGGCTTCTAATTGGAGTGCGTGAATAGTTGAAGGCGTTGCCTCTGACCCAGGAACTGGTACAGAGTGATCTCTAGTACAGGTTTGAGGAATGAATGGGTATTAAATGCACCAGCCTCTGAATGAGTCAACTGAAAAGTCTGAGAATGGGAAAGATTTCTACTCTAGGATTTCTACTAAAGATTTATGGAGGCTATAATAATATAATGAAAGAAATATCTGAAACTCATTTAAATCTTCTTGCAGAAAGAAAGAATAGATATATGAATGTCTAAAACACAGAACTTTAATCTCGGAGCTGGTGGAGAAACTGTTGATTGCTCTCTGTTTGCATATTTTTCCTTAAGGACCTTGGTCTGTGTATAGTTAAAGATGATGGTGTGCCAGAGTATGCGTTATGTTAACGCCGGACTTGCACAGTATTACAATATCATTAACTTCTTAACTCATACTGCTTTAGTAGTATTCACATTTATGTTCTGTTTTCTATTCACAAGCTGCACCACATTGATTTCCTCTCTCTCTCTGGATCTTGCTATGATGCTTAGACTGGTCTAAAATTCCCGGGCTCAAACAATCCTCACCCCTCAGCCAGAGTAGCTGGGACTCTAGGCAGGCACCACCACAACTGGCCTATTTGATTTCTTTTAATATCTAGATGACACTAAATAAATAAATAAGGAAGAATTTGATAAGAATTTTACATAAATTTGCTATCAATTGAATATTGTAAATTGATTTTATGCAGGCTGTCACAGATCTTTTGACTGGTATATATTTACTATAACATCTCTTTCACCAAAACTGTTTCACAAAGCATTTGTACATATCCTGTTTACTGTTTCCCTTAGCTTCTTGACTTAAGTTTGATGTATTACAGATCTCCTAAAAATACCTACTGTAAAGAATGTAGCACTTGTTTTGCGTTCATTGAAGTTCATTATATATCACCTTTAATGATACGAGGAAAGAAAAAAATTATAAAGAAATGCTTGCTACTTGTAAGTCTTTATAATTAATGGAAGGACCATGCATTCACATTGTACTAGCCCCTTTCTCACTGTCGGGACATATTACCCACAACTTAAAAGAGGAGAGGTTTTATTTAGTTCAAGGTTTCAAGGGATTTAGTCCTTGGTCAGCAGCCTCTGAGGCAGGAACATGATGACAGAAGGGAGTGCTGAACCAAAGCTGCTGAATTCATGGTGGCCAAGAAAAGGAGCAGGGAGGCAGCAGCAGAGAGGAAAGGGCCAGGGACCAGATATAGTACACAAGGTCACACCTCTATCACCCACCAGACAACCAGAAGTGTGCTCCATCAATCCACTGGGTGACTCCCAAGCCAATCAACTTGAGACAGTCAAGCTCACCTGTTACTCACATTAAACAAGTGCAGAAAAAATGCACTCTTTCTGCATTCGCTCATTCATCTAATACATATTTTTTGAGCACCTTCTTGTATCTTTATATTGAAGATACAACCTTGGACAAGACAAAGATTCCTCCTTTCTAGGAGCTTATTGTCTTGTGACTATAATTAAACAAAGCCAACTACAAAGAGATACACTTTAGAGAACATAACTAAGCACCAGTGTGTGTAGTCAAGACCTGAGAAGTCACAATGTTCTGGGAAGGCTGACTGCATGCCAAGGGAGACTTGAACTTGACCTTGAAGTAAAGAAGGTGTTTGCAAAAGCAGAAAGAAGTTAGACATGTAAATATCTCACAGTGTGATCCGTGAAGGTCAAAACACTGTCTTAAGAAGATTGTTTGTTCAAGAAAAATTCTCCGATCACCTTTCCTGCTCCATATGTACCCATCAGTTTCTAGTGGTCCACATTTCAAGGCCATCAGTGGTGGAGTTCTGTTAGAATGAAGCATGACTGAGTGGTGTTGGAGAAATGAATCATCTCAGATCCCAAATCATAGCAAGTCTATTCAGATAGAACATATACCACTTGCATATATGAAATTGATGTTCAAAATGTACAGAGATGTCTCTTAATGGAAGGATTCAAGTATTATTTGCAGTATTGCTGAATATACTAATATTTACAGAGAAGAATAGTAGCAGATAGCAGTAATTTCTCTTTGAGGAATCATTTGTATCTAGTTCTTCTGTTGAATGGGATAGGATTTCCAGATCTGCGCAGAGTATTTTGTAAAGTTATAGGAATAAAAGGAAATGAAATGAAATATGAATGCAGTTTGTAAGCCATTAGATCTAAAATTGACAAGGGCCATTGCAAGAGAAAGGTAAGCAAGCAAGAGACTAGAAGGCCATACCTTAAACTATTTCCGTGCTTTCTGAGACTGTGTAGTATTTTTAAGCAAATATAGTAATAAAGGAGATGATGAAAATAAAATTTCTTGGGCTGCATACCCACCATTACAAAACTGTGGCAATCCTAAGCATTGATATGGACATGGAATAATGATGAATTTCAGACACTGCTGGTGGGAATGTAAATTGGTAGGACCACTTTGGGAAAGTGGGTTGGCATTGTGGAGTAAATTTGAAGGTATGTAAATTCCGTGACTCAGCAATTTTGCTGCTTCTAACTCTGGGAGCCGTGTGTCTGTACATGTGTGTTCATAGCAGCATTGTCTATAATAGTCAAAATTGGAAACAACCTGATATCCAACAAATAGAATGAATAAATGCATATTCATGTCATGGAATGTATCAGCAAAGAAAATGAATGACTGTAAACGACTATGACTACACAAGATGAATAACCCTCGCAAATGTAGAGAAAACTCAAGAAAAGAGACAAAAAATACATTCAGTATGAATCTATTCACAGAGTTCAAAACTAGGTGAAACTGAGCTATTGAGTTCAAAACTAGGTGAAACTAAACTATTGTGTTTAGAATTTTATATACAGGTGGGAAAATGATAAAGACAAAATCACCACCACAAGATGCAGGTTGTGGCGGCCTCAGGGTAGAAGGGATGAGGAGAACAGTATTTTGCTTCTGCACCAGTCTAGACCTTGTGCAAGTGTTGTTTGTAATAATTAATTAGGATGCCTATTTATTTTCTGTAAGTATATTTCTAAAAGCATGTACATCGGTAAGTATATTTCATCATTTTTTAAAAAAGAAACTATGTGAAAGAGGTAAAGGATGTCAGAGATTGTAGTATAGAAAGATATATGCCCAAGCCTTCTTTTTAAGGTGGAAGGCAATCACATAAGAAATGTAGACAATTTTGCCACCAAATATTACTGGGTTTTGTGACATTGAAGCGTAATTCACACATGGTGAAAAATAAGGTTTGCTACTAGTGTCCAATAATTTAAAAAATAAAATGGAAACCTCTATATCTGGAGTCATGGAAAAAAGAGAAGATCCTAGGCCTTTAAAATCAAATTTGATAACTAATTTTTAAAGTAATATTTTCCCATGCTTTCTGTGTCTATTGATTGAAGCAGCTCCTTGAATCATACCTACAAGTAAATTGACCAGAGAATCAGCAGAAAATTAACAGTAGGGAAAAATGAGAATGCTTGTCTTATCTAGAGAAACCAAGAAATTTTTATTGCTCTTATTATTTTAAAATCATCTGTGATTCCTCTTTAAGGAAAACCCTTAATAGTTCCCCAGTAGTACCAACATTGCTGAGTATTATCCAGTAATGAAAGAGAATGTTAATAAAATCATTTCTTTTTTATGTTGATATGGATCAAAGTTGCAACTTCAAAATACCAATGATAAAAATGAACCCTTTAAAATTCTAGGTTACTGCTTACCAAGGATAATATTCATTAACTAGAGTTCACTTCTTATGCTCTGTATTAAAGAAATTATTTGCAAGCAAGCAAGGAAAATTCATCTTTAATTTGCTAATCATAAGGCACTACGTTTTTGAACAAGTATTGTGTCCTTAAAATGAATTTTTAATTTAAATGTGTGACTGTCACAACGTATCCTTTGGTGGATGCTTTGGTGGGATGGCTTGAAGGTGAAGGTTTCATTGTGTGCAAGAAACTGGATGCATTGTTTGCTAAAAACAAGTTGCCAAATTGATTTATTTTCCAGCTAAAGCCATACAATACTATTTAAATACCTGAAACATAAAAATGAATACTAACAAAACAGCTAGCTATTCCACAGCAGAACATAAAACCTACAAGTTTTATGAAGAGTATCATAAATACCTATTTTAAGAAGCTCAATTAAAGTTTGGAAATAATAATTTTGTTGTTAAATCTCTAAAGAGCTGCAATAGTGAGATCACCTTGAGGTAGAATCCAGAAAAGCTAGGTTTAAATATTGTACTCCTGGAGCAATGATTGATTGATTCTCTAGTGTAAATTTCTTTGTAATGTCTGTTTAGAGACTTCTAAAAATTTAAGGAGTGTGTGTGCATGTGTGTGTGTATGTGTGTGTGTGTACAAGCACAAACAAGAAATCTGTTAGCATAGTAACAGTCCTTTATGGAGTCCTTGTCTGGGCAAAAGGTATAGTAATGTTTGGTAATAATTTCTTTGTGATGAAAGCTTATGGTGAAATGGAATTATAGGTATGACTTTTCCTTAATTATTGATTGAAACAATCACTAAGCAACCGGGTATCCAGAGTTTTTCCATTATGTTACGTCCCCCATTCTTAATTTATTTACCTTCTATTGAGAAAATGAAAATATTGACTTGGAAACAGAGGCAAATACACAGAAACGACTGGTCAGTAGACCAGGAAGTGACATTGGGGATCACTACACACCATGCATTGGCTCTGTGCTTGGGGGGCCCCAGGATTCCCACCAGTTTGAGAGGAGAGGAATTAAGCTAGAAGCCTCTGGGCTAAATTCTGAGCATTGTACCTAGGAAGCAGAGTGGGTTTTTTTTTTTTAATTGGTTTTATTTATCTTCAAATTCTTCTTAGAATTTTTGCATAAAGAACAAATTAAAATAGCCTGAAAGCCAGTGCTTTAGTGCATAATCTCCTTATAGTAGTCAGTTGTCTATTGCTATAACAAAATACACAAGGGTAGGTAATATATAAAGAAAAGAAGTTTATTTAGCTCACAGTTTAAGAGCTTGGCACCAACATCTAGTTAATTCAGAGAAAGCAGAGTTTCCTGGTAAGTAGTCAGTTAAACTAGGAGATTCTTCTCCCACCAGGAAAAAACAGGTCAGGTCTCTGGGTTTTGCCTTCAAACACTCAAAGATCCCTGAGTCAATAAACGCCACAGCTCCTGCAGATGATTCTGCTCTCAGTAGACGTCTGCCGCCCTTCTCGCCAGGCCTTAGGCATGCTGCATCTCCTATTACGCCTCTACAAGTGGCATTTCTCTTTTTCAATTGTGGGGACTAGAGAAAAGAACTGGCTCTGGTGAGGGATGCCCCAGCTACATTACATTATGGCAGTGTGTGAGGGAGTAGAGTTTAGATAGTAAGACAGGAAGCCAGAGTGGGAGGAAGGGGTCAGGCTTCTTTCTTCCTTTTTTTTTTTTTTCTTAAACATTTCACCCTTTTGGGGACTCACCAGAACCCCTTCAAGGGGTGTCCCCATGACCTAACCACCTTCCATTAGTTTTTTGCTTTTAAAGATCAGACCACTTTACACATTAGCCACTGTGGGCACCAAACCTGCAACATGTGAACCCTTGGGACACAAACCACATCCAAACCACAGCACCCCCTCCAGCTCCCATGTTCCCATGTGGGTAAACAGGAGCCCAGTAAAGTTGTGCCCTACTCAAGGTTTCCCTGCTGGTAGTGACAGGAGCAAGGACAGAGGCCATATGTTCATGTCTAATGTGGCTGTTTCCCTGGCAACACTGACAGCACTCTCTCTCTCGTATTTGTACCCATCTACCCTAGGATATTTTTTGATGATAAATATTACTCGTCACTTCTGGTGCATACTTTTCTATACTTACTATGAACAGGCAACTGCTCATGCAAGGGACAAAAGAAGAGACACAGTTAGGCATGATGCTTCAAGAATGTTGCGATAGCTCAGCAGCATAAGCACCTGCCTGGCAAGCGCGAGGTCCTGAGTTCGACTCCTGGTGCCCACATATTAAAAAAAAATGCTGGGGAGAGGTTTTTAAAGCACCAGTATTGGAAGGGGTTTGTTAGGAGAGTCCATTTTGTGAACATACTTAATGACGGCACCCTGCCATTAAGTCATCTCATCTGAAACGTAAGTGCCATGGCATGTGCAGATGCGACTAAGAGGTCCAGATCTCCAAGCATGATGAAGCAGTTGGGTAGTACATATATGACATTCCCCTGAATCTAGGGTCTGATATCTGAGTTAGCATCACAGTGTGGTAGGACACAGCAATAAGCGGGCAACAGCCAGGTGACAGGCATAATTGTTAGTGGACATGGTCACCTGACTTAAGGCAAGCCAAAGACTTGGTTTTGAATTTCCAGGTCAAATAACATGTGGCACTTTAAAGAAATAGCCTTGATGACATTTCCTTCTTTTCTGCTGCTTCTGTTTTTCCTCCTTTCTTTTCTTTTCAGTTCACATTAATCAAGTGCCTATTATGTGTCAGATACTGTCAGGTACTAAAATCTTTCTTGTTCCAAAAGAATTTGAAAGAATGATTTTTTTTTTCTTTCATGGTACAAAGGTTAGAATTTCCAAATAACAGGGATAAAAACATCTTAAATCTTGACAACTTTTCAAGCGCAGTTCTACCAAGAGAGGGTGTTGATCTTGTTATGGAAACTCAAAAATTGTACTCTTTTTCTGTAGTTCCCACTGTCAAAAAAGAGAAATGCCACTTGTAGAGGCATAAATAATAGGAAATGCAGCATGCCTAGGACTTGGCGAGAAGGGTGGCAGACATCTACTGAGAGCAGAATCATCTGCAGGAGCTGTGGCATTTGTTGACTCAGGGATCTTTGGGTGTTTGAAGACAAAACCCAGAGACCTGACCTGTTTTTTTTCCTGGTGGGAGAAGAATCTTCCAGTTTAACTGACTGCTTATCAGGAAACTCCGCTTTCTCTAAATTAACTGAAAATGATTGTAATCCTGTACCTGAAGCTTACCTGCATAATTGACTTTCATGTAGCTGTGGAATCCCACTTTTGCCTTTGATGATGCCATGGGATACTTGTATGAGGATTTGGGACACCTTTCTAAGATGACATGGCACATTTATTCATTTTCTCGCACTTAACGGATACCTTCTCCAAATGAGTACAGAATTGCTTATTTTAATGAAGTGATTGTACTTTTGTATGTTTTTACTTTCTATAGAAGGTAAAATAGAGAAGTTGATGTCGCTGGTGGGCTTTTCTCAAGTAGTTGTCGCACTGGATAATTATTTATGGTCGAATGTGAAAGAACCTCAGTTTTGTATCACTCAGTTATAGGATTTTGTGGTGGCATCCCAGCAATTTGGCAGGCTTTTTAATAGTTTTGGTAAGGTGACTACTGTTGTCCCGCTGTAACAGTAGTTCTGTTATGGGCCTTTTGTCAAGTGCTCACGAGCTTTTTATTTCACCTGAATCAAATTGAGGATGTTATAAACAAACAGGAGTACAGTGCTAGAAATGATGTTTTTCATTCATTCACGCATTCATTCATTCTTCCTTTCACCGTAGAACATGGCCTGGTGTGCACCGGACCCTGAATTCAGTCGCAGTTGCTGTCAAGTTAAGATTTGGTTGCACAAGGGTAGCAGCACCTTCCCATCTACTCATTTGCAGTCAGTACCCTGGGCTCCCGGTGAGGGGCCCAGAAATAAGAGCATGGAATGTGTATTTCACAGGTGTTAGTGCTTGGCATGATTGATGAAATTTAAATTTGGAACAAAACATCAGCTTTCTAAGGTGTTCATAGTTGTCTAGATAGTCTGATATTAACTCTTACCTCAATTTCGGGGAGAAAAGAACAAAATCTGTCTTTCATAGGAAGGCCAACAACAAGGCTAGAATGTTCATCTTGATATTATTACTAATCCATGTACCTTCTTTAGTTCTTATGGATGCTTATAAACTGCAGACTGTACGCAGTTCATGAATTTGGCTGCTTTTCCATAGCTGCTATGAAAATTGCAAACAAAATTGCTTTTCATTTTGCTTTGACAGGCAGTTTTAATTTTATTCATCATTTTAGCAAATTGTGTAACATTTCAGTTGTGTGCAGCATCTCCTTTTGTCTTTTTTTGCACTATATTTATGCCGAAAATATGAAAACAACAATAAAGAAGAAACCAATAATAGAGAGTTGTAGTAAAAAAGGCTTATTAAAAGGATATTTTCTGCCTGGGTGAAAAACTTCCTTGAACATGTCATAAATAGTTTATAACACACAGAGCTACACTTTTATTGTCTGCAGAAGTTGATTGTCTAGCTAGCCACATTTTTAAAATGATAAAATAATTCTCCCCAATTTTGAATTTGTTTTGTTTACTCAGACCTTGTCACAGCCTAATTAGACAATGACCATCTACCCGAAGTCATCAAAAAGACCAAGTAAATCTTAAGCCACACAAGAGAATTGAGGGGTAAATGGGATACATACTAGTTAGAGCAAAATGGAGGAAGCTCATAAAGATTTATCTGATAACAAAGTATACATTTTCATTTTGGAGAAAAATTACTAATACTGTAACAGCCAATGGGTTGGTTTTATTATGTGTTTCCCCAGCTCTCCATTGTAGTCTCAGCAATATGAGGAGCCCTGTGAGCATGCAATAAAAACAGAGCCAACTTTGTGCTTGCCTTGGTCATTGATGTCTCTTGCACAAGCAAGTTCTGTTCAGACAATCACTGAGGGCTGGTGGTGCGCTCTCTAACCTGGGGTTCAGGAGGTTGGAGAGGGAGGGAAATCCTTTCCGTCTGCAGTTTAAAAGAAAATAGTATTTATTCACGATACTTTTTAGGACATAAAGACTTTTATTTAAGATTTACAAGATTGCTGGTAAGGATGATTCATAACCAAAGTCTAGTTTTCCTTAGGGATTAACCACCACGGTTTGTTTTTTGTTTTTCTAGCATAGCAACTGAATTTCATCATTCATTTTGTCATTTAGCAATAGAAGACAACTTTACCAAAGAAGCTCACAGTACGAGTAAAATTGGAAGTAAATGGAAGCCATATGTTGCTGTAATTTCTAAGGTTAAAAAAGCTATAGTTTCGGCTATTCCCTTGTATTCTAAGTAGAAGGAAGGTAAGAATGCTCTTTTTATCAATAGACTTAAGTTGTGAAAAAAGAAACATGTTTATTTTGTTGATGGCTGTGTGAAGAGCACATGACCCAAGTGTTCAGAGCAAGGCTGATGTCTGGCAGTAATCCATTTCTTAACTTATGTACAACTGTGGAGTTATTAATGCTAGTCAGGTTATGTGCAAGGATTCAGGAAAATTCTTTATTCCTCATTGACTCCTGACAGTTATTGTACCTAGGAACTGGGTAACGTGTTCTGAAGTGAGCAATTATGGAAATGTTTACTTCACTGGCTGCATGTAAATGTGTGCAGAGAATGTACCAGAATTTTTCCTTGGGGGTATTTAATTCTCTCCAGGGCAATGAAAATCAAATGATTTCTTTCTTTTTTTTTTTTTTTTTCAAAGCTTTTTTTTTTGTAAGTGTTATAATGCAGCTGAATAATGATGAATGCAGTAGAGGAAAAGGAGAGGGTAAGACAAGAGGAAAAGAGAAAGAGTGAGCTACCAATGCTCCTGGAAAAGAGATTTCCCCGTAGAAGCTCATACCCAAAAGGAAGGAGTTGAGGGTGGAGGCACGTAGAAGGCCAGCCCTGCCAGGGACTAAAGTTTGCTGGGGAAAATGATGGAAAATGACCACTGCAATACTCGGTGGCAGTTCAGTGGTGCTTGCATACATTTATCTTTGTAAGAACATAAGCAATTGGCTCGGTGCTGTTCCCATGGAAGGGCATCACATTGGCTTGTTAATTAAATGCAGCATCAGTGCTTACCGTCTCCAAACAGTTGGGGGAAAATCCAAATATGTATGCAGAGTTCAGAAATTTCTGAGGATGCAAATGGATTTTGCACAAATCACAACCAGATTATTAATGTCACACTGAAGTTTCTTCTTTTTCCTTTCTTTTTTCCTGTTCCCTCCCTGATGAACACGCTGCAACTATTCAGAGGCATTTCCAGGATTCTTTCTTTGCTGAGAGGTAAAAAAGAAATCATGGCAATTAAGAGATTTCATAAGACTCAGATGTTTTCAGCACGATGATATTTCTAAAACAAATGCGTTCTGTGAAAGATCATCGTGGACAGACACAAGCAGGAGCAATCTTAAAGCTAAGGCTGGAAGTTGGGCACCTGCACTCACACGGGACCCCAGGTTAACGTTCATTTTGGGGAAGAATAGTAGTCATGTCAAAGTAATTTTCAAAATTTCCCGAATATATTTTTTTCAGTAGTGAAAGTAAATATTAGTTTAAATTGGCCTCTGTGGTCATGTGGCTGTCATTAGAATAGACTTAGATTACATTAATAAGACATAGTCACTGACCTTTACACTTTCTTTTTTTTTTCCCCCCTGAATTTCTTCTGAATTTCTTAAGGAGGGGTTTCATATAAAGGGTTTTTATGTCTTGCAGAAAATTGAGTTTTGTAGACATTACCTAACTCTTGATTTGTCACACCGGGATCAATAACATTTCGCTGCTCTTAAACACACAGAATCACAGGGGACACATAATGTTTTTTATAAGTGCAGTAAAGTTAACGTGTTGTTGAAACAAAAACTCCTCTGACAGTCCTGTAATAAGTACACTCTGAAACTAGCAAATTATCTGTAATACTAGGAAAGTCAGGAAGAGCGCTTAAGAGTACAATATGTACGTTGTTGGCATTAGGCGCTGCAAGAATAAGAAATTAGGATTTGCTGTGCTCTCTCCAGTTGCATGGCAGAATGATTATGAAGAGTCAGTTTCCTCACAAGAGAAGCCGACCAGGCCCCCCAGGAGTGTCGCTTGACGCCACGTTTTTACCAAGTTTGCTTGCTATGTTTGGTCTCTTTGTTCTTTGAGGATAGTCTATATTGGTTTCAGAGAAACCCTTTTCCTTATAGCAAAGAAGGTATTTTAAACTGGATAAGAAAAATGGGCCACTTTCTACTAGTCTTCCCCAAGTAAATGCCTGCCTGATCCATCCATTTTCTTTTGGAATATTCTATAATATTCTAAAGATGTCTTCAGCCAATGTAAGTCCCTCATGATGTAATTCGCAAAAGATACTTGGAATTGAAATCACCCTTGTATGTACTTTCATTCGCCCAGTCCAGGGAGCCAGAGGGATCCTGAGGTAGATCAGGCTCGGTGGGCACACATGTGGCTGCTGACACCTTGGCCCACACTGCTGCCTCTTCTCCCACCCTCCTTCTTGCTTAATTAAATTCTAAGTCCACTTTCCAGGCCTCTAAATCCCCCTTTTGCATCCTCTTGACTAAATAGTGTTTAGCTGCTCCCTGGATTCCATTTTCAGAAAAGGAAAAATATAGATCATTTTTAATATCAGGGAGCTGTGCATCCTGGAGGATGTGAGTGATTAAGGTATGACCTTTGTTTCGTTCTCAAATATTTTTTTTTCCTCCAGCAATAAAATAGTAGCCGAGATTGGGAGCCTGTTTAAATGGAGAAGAATGGGTGTTTTGTTGGCAACAGACAGTGGCCCTCCTCTGTGCAGTGAGTGGTAGGTAGGGCTGGAAGCCGATGAAGGCTGATGTGCAAATCTTGTCATTTTATACAAACCGGGACTGTTCCTCCTCCAGCCCTTTGCAGAGAAGGTAGTTTTATGTTCATTTAATAATTATCCATTTTGGTTGTACTTGTCGGGGAGAGCTGCTTGAGCCCCATCAGTTTTTCAGAGAAGCACCACTCAAGCTCTTCTGCTGAAAATGTTTTTCCTTCCCTCCCTTCACTTCATTCCACTCTTCCCCTTATCGACACTCTCATCAGTGCCAGAGCTCTTCAGTATTCCACTCCTGTCCTTTGTGAAGTGATTTTGCCCAGACACGTCTGGCTCAGGGTGAAGTGCCCTCCCCTGAGAGCACGCACTGCAGCCCCAGGTCGCCAGCACCATGAATACATTATTATCCCAATTTCCATCCTGTTGCCACGGCAGCACTTTTGGAGCTGCTGGGTTATTAAGTCGTACATCACTAATACCCTGATATGAGCAGAAGTTGGATTTAATATCGGCCTTTGATCAGATTACCTCCCAACAGTCAGCTGTCATTAGAAAATTCCTTTGCTCATTATACCCTCAGAGCTCTGGCCTGTGTAGCAAAAGGGTGGCAGGCCTGATACATGGAGGCAATTTCAAGCCTGGGCCTTGCACTGTACACTTAATTTATTTTCTGACCTTTTTGTGATTTGGGGAGATTCTGTATAGCTGTGTATGGGCGCGTGTGGGCGAGTGTGTGTACGCGCAAGTGAGAGAGAGAGAGGTGACTACAGCACCTATCTGTAGTTTTGTAGGTGGTGGATAGAGGTATGTGTGAGGGGTTGGTTGTCTTTTGCCAAGTGATACTGTACTTTGTTGGAAAGTGTCTGTTTGCTGCCTGTCCTCGGGTAATGTATAAAACATGGTGCTTCAGGTGGAGATGAAGGGTAAACCGATGTCCCCCTAAATGGCCAGCCTGTGTACGCACCTAACACTTCACTGAGCAATCCGTCAACATGTCAGCAACACATGTTTTATAAAAAGCCTCCAGTGGGAGCAGAGGCTCCTGCCAGGGCTTAGGAAATGCTTTGAATTCAGCAGATTTCTATTGCGGGAGTCCCCCGAGGTTCCTTTTACAATGCCTACATTTCAGAAATTTGAACTTGGGACCCTTAGGGGGTTCTCGCCGAATGCCTGAAAATGTAGAGTTATATTGTTGCGTGTCCCCAAGCGGTCTTTACTAATACCTGAATTCGGAGAAGCTGGAAATTACAGAGCTCCCCAGGGGGAGCTTTATCCACACCAGGAAGAAGAGAATAACTCTGCAGGGAGATTGCTTAATGCATTGCTGAAATAAAAGAATTTGAGAGAGATGGGTTGAAGTGTTTTTTTTTTTTTTTTTCTTTTTTTTCCCCCTTTTTCTGGCCACTCCTTCAGCCTTAGCTAAGTCCTTAAAGACAAAGTCAGGGTAAGGAAGCAGCTGGGCTCTTTTTAATGAAATTTTAGATGTGGCTTTTGAAATAGTCAGATGCCTGATGCCTCTGTGTGTGTGTGTGTGTGTGTGTGTGTGTGTGCACAAGAGAGCACATGCGGGTGTGTGTCTGTGGCTTCTGCCTCTCTAGAAACCTCTTTTGTTTACATGCAAAAAGTTGTTTTCATTTTTAGGTGCATCATCAGTTTTGTCTTGTTTCCTTCCAACCTAAGCTGTTTCTTTTTTATACTCCCGCTGTACCTGTCTCTGTTCCTGGGAAGTATTTCTCTCTCTCTCTTTCTCTCTGTCTCTCTCCCTGTCTCTCGCTCACTCTTTCTGCTTTTTTTTTATTACATCTCCCTGTCATGCTTGTTATGCTCCGCTCTTCCCAACTTGTGGTGTCCTTACTTTCCTTGCCAACTCTCACTACTTTATTGAAGACTTTCTTTATTCCTCTGACTCTTTCGTTCTTTTATCTTTTCCACTAGCCCCTCAGCTCCCTTTCTTCTCAACGTAGAGTTTTGGAAATACTTGGTATTTCGGGTTTTCTGATGAAATGATTTCACTGATTTCGATGGGTGACATATTGTTATTTTGCTGCTGCTGAATGACTTCAGGAGAAGTCAGGTTGCTTTGGCAATTTAGAGTTGCAGGCTCTAACATCTGGTGTTCTTCAGCTCAGGGAGTGGAGGGCAGCTAGGACAGTGGGTTTATTGTGTGTGTATAAACATGGCACACATATGTGGCCCGCACGAATATGTATACGGGGGGTGGAGTGGGGTTTCAGTCTTTAATATTAAGTGAATCACAGAGTTTGAAGTCCATTTCTGCTCTTTATTATCCCTGCTAAAGAGAAAGAAAAATATCCTTCTTGGGCGTGCACTTTTCTAGATCTTTCCTTGGCTGTCTTTTGACACCGTGTCACCTGACCTTATCAGAAGGGAGCTGGGGGCTGGGGCTTATGTTTACCCAGGGTCCTCCTGGGACGAACACTACCTCCGAGTCCAGCTTCTTTCAGCTTTACAGACAAAGACAAGGAGAACATTCTCACAGAACTCCGCCGTCTAGTGTAAAACAGTTCCAGCTGTTGCTGCTCATGAACTTTTTTTGAGGAGAGAGGAAAAAAGAAGTATTGGCTTGTTTTTTAGGTGTGACTACATTCATAGAGCTGTCTCTACACATTGATTTTTAATTTTTTTTTTTTAACCAATACAGTTTAAAAGTGGTGAGGGAGTAAAAAACACACAACTGTTTTGGAATTTGGCAAATTCCAATAATATTTTATATTCTCGTCGACTGTAGTAGGAGGGATTCAGATCTGTATTTCTAAAGGCAAAAGGGGTCAGATGTCTTCAAATGTATTCAGATTTGTAGTAGACTTAGATTATTATAGCATCTCATTTTATGTTTTAAATTTAATGCCATCTCTCACTGCTAAATAATTTTTCTGTCTTTTTTGGAAAAGCTTCCTAGTGAAACATCAAGACAATGAAATTAATTACAGTTAATGCAGACACATATACTTGGAGGGGTACAGTGGGTGTTTTTCAATAACTGTTCTTGCTGATACAGCACAAGGTTGTGAGAGTTTTGTAGGAGTATTTATTGTGGCCCAGTAATGGGAGACCGACCTCAGTGTTTAATTAGCCTGTGTTGGGCTAGAGACCAGGGAAGAGCCCTTGAATTCGGCTGAGATTGAGACACTTTGCTAAGTGCTGCCTAATTTAGGGGATAAGCTTAGAACAGGGCAACCCCCAGAATAGGCAAGGCAAGAGCAGCAAGGATGATGCGTAAAAACCAGGTGAGTGGGGGTGAAATGCTTCCTTAGACGGAAGGAGGCAACTTTTCAAAGTGAGGTGCCTGCTGGAGCCACTCTTCGCTGAGAAAAAACTACAATGAGTAGAGGTGATTTTTGATATATGGCAGAGGCCCACTCTGACCTTTCTGTGAGATTTTGGTTGTGCTTTCATTGGATAGAGTGTTGCCCTGTTCATCACACAAAAAGAGGTACCAGCTGCCTTTTGCACAAAGCGGCACACTGCGGTTAGAGTCGTTCTCTAGGCGCTTAATGCATTTGAGGAAAATGTTTTGTGCTTAAGCACTTTTAAGTATCCACTGGAACACTTGAATCTGGCGCCCTAAAATTTTTAAAAGCCCTTTTATCTATACTCCACATGGTGCCTTGCACTTAAAAATCTTCTGTGGTCTTTGCTATCCTTGTCAATTGCAAAGTGCTTTATTCTTGCTGGATTTTTTTGTTTTGTTTTTCTTATTTGCAGGTGTCCCTGGTAAAAGCCCTAAAGGTGGAAAGAAAAAGCACTAGGATTTCTTACTAAAATAATATTTCTATTTTAGGTGCGGCATTCTATAATAATTTTTTTTTGAGGCTTCTGACTAGCCCTTTCAAAAAGATTCCTCTCATACCTTGTCACATTTGTGATGGAATATTGTTTTTGGCACGTCTACATTGCCTTTCATTTCCCGTCTCCACCACACACACGCGCACACACACGCACGTGTACGAGCTCACACTTTATTGCCTCTGTACTTGGCCAGCCGGATGGAGTAGAGAACTGCTGGCTTCCTGCTCACAGACTGTATCGTGTTATTCTGCCTCCAGGCCCTGCCTCCCCCATGACTGGCGTGTGAAGGCCCAGCCTGAACTTTGCTCCCTGGTCTGGTGGCCTGATGCGCTGGTCACACACTGCCTGGCCTTCCCGCGGTTTTGATGTGCAGGTCTCTGTCCCTGTCCCTCCCCAGCTGACCTGATCCTCTCTGATTCCCTTCTCATCCTTCATCTTGGCACCTATCTCCTTTCTGGGTTCTCCTTTCTTGTCTGGCTGTAGTTAGTCCCACCAAAAAAAAAAAAAAAAAAGAAAAAAGAAAAGGTTTTGGAAGTTTTAGCAGGAAGAAATGTTAATAAAAATATTTCAAAGGTGCTTTTTCTTCTCAATTTTCCCTCCTGAACTCTAGAAAGTTGAGGAAATGAAAATGAGGAGTCCCTCTGCCAACTTAGATTCTTCATAGTCCTAAACTGAGAGGGACTTCCTAAAAAATGACTTACTCTCTCATTAAGGGTGCAGAGGCTATTTTCAAGAATCTTAAAAACAGAATCTAATTTAAAACAAAAGGTAAACAAACAAACAAACAAAAACCTTTGCCCTGGCTGTGAGAGGATTTTTTTTCTTCTAGTTCTAGGCCAGCAGGATTCTCATAAATGCTGATTAAGTACCGCCTGTGAGTCCTTCTGTTATTTCTGACTACATGATTTGTTATAGCCACCTGCCTGATAAGGTACTTACAACAGCACTGCGCGGTTCTAGCCCCCGGGAAGGGTGACTGTCCCATGTCCTCTTCTGGGGAGGTTGGATAGCATACAGTTTATGCAATAAAAGTCAGATTCCTTGAGCATGATTTCTGCCCCCCCCATTGCATGCGTGGAGAAATTGTTGTGTGGTATGGAGACGTTATATCACCTCTGTGTGTTTTTCCTCTGTAGAGCGGGGCGGCCATCGCACCTTCCTTGATGGGATCTTCGTGAAGGAATGGAGAAGGGCATGTAGAAGATGCTCAAGTGTTCAGGAAATGTTAGCCATTACTGTCTTTGTGCCTTTCTGTGAAATGCATTCTGCAGAGCAAATATTGAAACTCATGATTGAGTCAGCGAAATTAGTTCATGCTGTGTGTTTGGTGTTTTTGTTTTCTTTGTGGTACTGGGTATTAAACCCATGCTAGGTTAGTGCTCTACCTCTGAGCTACATCCCCAGCCCTGGACCAGAGTTTTACTTTAAGATGGAAAGTAAGAGGCTCCTACGGGCCCCTCTGTGTGCAAGAATAAGAACATTCCCTTTCTCAATAGTCTGTTTAGTATTTGTGTTGAATGATAATACTGAAATCAAAGTGGGGCCGGTGAGATGGCTCAGCAGCGTAAGCGCCTGCCTGGCAAGCGCAAGGGCCTGAGTTCGACTCCCGGAACCCACATATAAAGAAGGGCTGGTGATATCGTTCAGCGGCACGGGCACCTGCTGGCGCACGAGGTCCTGAGGTCGATCCCCGGTACCAAAAAAAAAAAGAGAAATCAAAGTGGGTATACATAAACAATAATTTTTTTCAAGTGTGTTTTGGAAGGCTTTTTGTTTTTTCCTCATTATAATCCATTATTGGTTGGTTTGAGGCCTGGTGGGGTTGGGGCATGCCTGTAATCCCAGCTACTTGGAGCCCGAGGCAGGATTGTAAGTTTGAGGCCAACTTGGGGCACTTATTGAGATCTTGCCTCAACATAAAAATGAAAAGGGCTGGACATGTAGCTCAGTGGGAGATTCCCCGAGGATTCGATCCCTAGTACTGGAAAAAGAGTTTTGGTAGATAAAGTACCACATAAACTTCAGTTTACACTGAAGGAGTATAGGAAATTCAGTGGTTGAAAACTTTGATTTATATATCTCTTGATTCTCCACTCCTAAGTCCATTGTTTGTTGATAGGATATAAAGGAAATTTCATAATCAGGAAGTAGCAAATGAGGACAGGGTATGTGGAGGGAACAGCTTACCTAGGATGAATATAAGGAAGGATTTGATAGTGTGGGAAGGAAGGGATGTGGGCGTGAGAGACTGAAACGGTGCTTGGAAGTCCTTGTATGAGGTGATCAGATATTGGTTTATATTAATGTGTATTACCTCTGAACACTCCTTGAAAGTACTGCATTTGAAACAAATACATCCCTAGAAGGTTGGGAAAATTCCAGCCTTCTCAGTGAGACAATACAGTTTACTTTTTTTTGTATTTGTTATTGTACAGAGAAAAGAATTGGCCAGACACTAATGAAGTGCGTCCCGGTGTTTACGTATCAGCTTTCTAGTTTGCAGAAATCTTCATGAGCACTGGCCGTGGGCTTCACCCGGTCTTCTTTCTTTGTTCCTCACTTTTAAAGAGGTCTGGAGCCCTGCAGAGTGCACAGTGTTCTGTGTACTGCTGGGTCTGACTTTCGGGTGTGTTTTGGTTGAGTAGAGGTGGGCAGTTCTATCAGGTTATGGTTATGGAACCTGAAACAGACAGGAGGAGATACAAAGTGTATTGGCGCTTATAGCTAGGGATGGTGGCATTTGTCTGTAATTCAAGCAGTTGGGAGTCCAAGGCAGAAGGATGGTGGGTTTGTGGGTTTAAAGCTAACCTGGGCTATATTGTGAGTTCAAGGCTTAACTGGACTATATAGCAAGACCCTGGTTTGAAAGAGAGAGAGAGAGAGAGATTCATTTTCTTATATCCCTTGTCACCCCTTTTTAAAAACAAAAAGAGAGGGTCTCTGTGTTTTCAGAAGTATATGAATTGTGTGTGTGTGTGTGTGTGTGCGCACGCGCGCGTGTGTATATTTGAACAATTGAACAGTATTGCAGTGTGCACCCAAGTATGCTGCGGGCATTTAACCTTCATGTTGGCTACTTAATAATGGTGGTGGCTACACTGGAGGCTTCCCTCTGACGTTTTCCCCTGTTGTTCTCAATGTTGAAGTTTGTCAGGCTGTGGGGCAGGCGTGGGGGGATACCTGTATTTGGGTGATGACTGGGGAGCATCGAGTGTGACATCCTTCAAGGGTTCTTCTGGCCCTGAGCCTGTGATTCTGTGAAATAATTTGACTCTAATGTAGTGCCAGGGACATTTTTTTGAAACTTAATGTGATATCATATCCTTTATCAATATATTGTATCACTGCAGTTTGTGACATTATGCTGTAAAATGCTAGCCCATAAAAACCTGTAATTTATAAGGCTATATTAGGTACTTACTTTATGTATTATAGCCTGATAGCCTTTGTAATTCAACGTTGCCTATCATTTATTCTATATATAATTCCATGGAGGGTTCTGGTGACATTATAAACCACAAAAGCAGAGCTCAAGTGGTTAGTCATTAGAACCCCAAGATAGAAATACCTTGTATTACATTATTCAGTATTTATTATTTTCCATAATGTGAAGTTAAAACACTTGGATTTGAAACATTTTCTATTTACATTCCACATCACAGTATTCATATACATGTCAATCAGAAATGCTCTGCTTGAATACCACATCACAACCATATGGAACCGTGTTTTTGTTTCAAATGTATGTTTGTTATACAAGGATGTGTTGTCCATCGTTCTACATAACAGTCTTTTTCCCCTGGCTGGCTATCAGTGAGGAAATTCTGGTGCCTATCAGTTGAGAAGTGTTTTTGCTGCCTATTAAGTTAAAGAGAAGCAAAATACATTTGGTTTTGAATTAATTCTAAATCACTCATACCAAATTTGGCCAAAAATAAATATTCTACAAAGTTCTCTTATACAAAAAGCACTGTAGTATTGGTCATGGGCCAAAGGCTGTAGTTATACTAACATATGTTGAAATGCATTAGATCATTACTGCAGAATGCTATGGTATATTTTTATAAGTTGAGTGTGTGTGTCCAAACTAATCGCATAATAACTTTGATCGATCCAGTCTTCTTACATAAAGTTGGTTCTTGTTTTATACACAATGCCAGTCTCTCTTCTGTTCCTTTCCCCTTTCCTCAGTGCTCCTCTTTAACTTTTTGGGGGACACTTTGCTTATGGAAGCCATAGGTGGTGTGACACTTTATGGTAACAACAGTAGATGGTATATTTCATTTGGTTTTAGAATAGAAATTATGCTCCACCCTCTCCTTCTAGCCACTAATTCCCCCACAAGTTGAATATTTTTCCTTGAGATTCTGAGAGACTAAAAGTTTAGAAAAAGAGAGAAATGACCAAAAGTTAATAAACTAGCAGAGTTATAAAGTAACTGAAGCCAACCTACTGTAAAAAATGACCTGTTTTATGACATCACATTATAACTATTCACAGTGGTGAGCAAGGCTGCAGAGGATCCGTGGCTGTAGTCATTTATTATTTGTTCGAAGTGGAGGAAGAGAGAAAGAGATTTAAAAACAAAGAAGAGGAAAACATGGGAGCAGCAAGCTGATCACTTTCACTTTAAATCACAGTGCAGTTTCTTTTCTAGCCAGTGAGTAACTTGAAAGTATTGAGAGATACACAACCGAAGCAGAGGGCGTTGGCTTCTTGCCGTGTGCTAGGATCTCAATTAAGGGATGAAATTGCAGGACACTCTGCAGCTTGATCACAAGTGAGGCTGGTTCTGAAGCCAGGCAGCGGGCAACAGGGCTGTTCTGACTGTGGGCTTTGGGGCTATCAGGGCATAACTACTTGCATTAGCATTAATGGTACTTAGTAGTGCAAATCTCTTCAAATCCATAAGAGAAAAGACCCCTGCAAGGGAGAAATAGAGAGAGAATGGGGATTTAACTTGAATCCTTTCTTTGTTAGAAATACTTGTCTTCTTTTCTTTGCCATTTGCTGATGAGTAAGTCACACAGAAGATCATAAATGAAAAAGAACCTTAGATTCTCTGCAGAGGACTGAGATTTTTAAGTGCTATTGAAAATACAAGTTGCAGGGAATATTGGAATTACCACATTTTTGGGTACATGAATAGCGATTCTCTCCATTTGAGCACTAATTTGCATCGCCCGTGCTGTCATATTTTGCTGTGGCACCATTTTCTCTAAGTATTGCATTATTGACTTAAAAGGTGTCATTTTCCAAATGATGGAGGTAAGGAAGTACATTTTCCTTATTTCTTAATTTGCACACAGACTGAAGAAGACTTAACCATTGTCACAAAATTCGGATATGATGGATCTTGTATTTTAACTGGATTGTGGGTGTAGGGAAATCTACCAGTACATTAATTTTAATGGAAGATTGTGGCATCTTGGAAAAATATTTTGAAATTTAAGTCATGTTAATTTTCTTCCTTATTTCTTCCCTCCATTTCTTAAGTCCTGATTATCTTTGACTTCCGATTTTTTGTGTCATCACAGATAATTATTAGTTCAAGGTAATTGTGGCTTTAGTAATATCTATATTGTTATGATGGGTTTATCTATTAAAATACAAGTACAGATATTAATTTATTCTGATTCTGAGTAGAAACTAATTTGGTGGGACATTAACTCTCTTTACTTATGCTGCCCACAGAAAGAGATCATAAATGACCTTACACATGCGTTTTCTTCCACTGGGCCTTTTGGCACTCAGGTCTCTGTGAATGCAAATATCTGTGCACACTTTACTCGACAGTTGAGGCTCTGTGTGCCAGCGTGACTTGGCCCTCTAATAATGGTTAATATAGAAGTCTATATTAGATTTAGGTAGTTTTGTGGGTCTGTGTGTTTTGCCCTGAACCAACTTTTCTCTTATTTCCTACAGATGAAAAGCTGTGTGGATCAGTGGTTTTAGGAAAGGAAAATAACAATGCATCAAAGCCAGGGTACCTAATGGTGGAGAATAAGGAAAGATGGAGAGGTTGTAACATTCAGTTTTTGCTCAGAATAAATATATAATGTTTAAGTAATTGTTTTCCTTCTGTTGTAATAGATTCATTTATTGATGATATCCAGTGTCATTTAACTTTCAGTTTAGGATTAATGTTCACCAGTTGTGTTTTTCTAGTTATAAAATTAAGGTGAACTAAATGTATCTAAGCTAACAGGACTTCACTGGCTTCCTCACAGATAGGGTAGAAAGTGATGAATCCACATTAAGGAAAGGGGCAGAGTAAAAGGGGAAGACAGGAAGCAGAGGAAGCCCATTTCAGTTCCAGTGGGCGCTCTCTTTCTTGAACTAGGCAGGCCGTGTTAATATGTTACGTTGATATGCTGAGGGAAATGGGCCCCTAAGTACTTCCTGCACTGCAGAGTATCCACTCTGAGTACTGTGCTTCCTCTCCCTCCCTCTTTCTCCCTCTCTCTCTGTCTCTGTCTCGCTCTCTCTCTCTGTATTTAGCATTAGAGTGATATTTTACATTGCTTAAAAACTATGTGAGTGTTTGTTGCTGTTGTGTAGGAAGGAAATAAATCAAGGGCTTTTGTGGGATTTTAAATTCTTCCCAAGAGGAAAGAGCTAATATTAAGGCCTTCACAAGTGGGATTAATTTAGTATATCTCTCAGGAGTCTACTGGGTATTATATTTATACATTATAAAACGTGTTTTGATATGCTTTAGAGTAATATTTTTCTATCTGCAGGTTTAAAAATATTAATGGCAGTTTCTGTGTGGAATGGGGGAGATGAGGAAGCGAGGAGAGACACCATCAGGCCATCAGGCCTTTGCTGCCATGCGTGCTATGGCTCTGAGATTCACATTGTTTCTTATGCTGCCCAGAGTTGCCTCAAAGGCCAAGTGAGTCTAGATGGTGGGACTGAGAGGGAACATTCTCTTAGATTTTCCACTACCACTTTTTAAATTTTGCTTTTAAGATTTATGCCCTTACAAGTAAGCTCTTTTTGCACATGGTGCTGGTGGCCGATTGCCAAACTTCGTGAGTCTGCACCATCCATAGCAGCTTCCCCAGACGTCTTCTAGCAGATGCCGTCAACTCATCACCTTTCTCTCACTCCTGCACACTGCCTTCATGGATCACTGAATGTGCTGGTGCTCGTGTGTCAAGGGGAAGGGCACAGCTGCAGAAAGGGCCACCCCTGGAGACCCACGCTTCCTGTCTCCAAGGCGGAGGCCGTCCTGGTCAGTCTAGTCCTGTGACCTGTTTCCCCTTCTTTTCCTTATGTTTGTTTGGCAGGAAAGCCCATCGGCCCCCATGCAGAACACTAAACGGGCTGATGGGGGAGAAAAGGAGCGGGAGGGAGCCACCTCTGAGAATGCAGTAGGTTGTCACCGTGTGTCTGTAGTACTGGTGATCAGCATGTGCACTGTGAAAGGCAGATGCGTGTCTTGCTGTCTGGTGAGTCGCTTTTGTTGTCATAGGAGTAAATGGGGAAGCATGTTACACATAACGCCAGTGCTAGGTAGCCTGTAAGTCAAAGTGCAAAGATTCTATGAACTTTGGTCACACGTTTTGGTCCATCTGAACTATTCAGGCAACTGCAGCTTTGGATTATGGTAATTGCTTATTTGTTTACCTTTTAGGGATGTCCTTGGCTTTAGTGTCTTATTTTCTACCCTTTTGCTTCACAAGCTGTGTGGCAAGAAATTGTAAGGTTCATCCGTTACAAAAACCTCAGTTTCATGATAGAAAGGTTTATTCAAATGCCTGTCATATTCTTGCGAGTTTTATCACAGCAGGATCCAGTAGCCCCACAAATCAGCAGGAAATCCACCATAAATTTTTCAGTTCCTTGATGATTGAGTGTTTGCACTATAGCAAGTTTTTTGGCAATATTTTATAGGTTGGATAAGGAATTTGTTTTGAATGAAAGCCCAGATAAGGTTTGTAAGTTTTTCCCTTTTTCTTCTTTATTTCCAGTCCTCCCCTTTTGGGATTGGAACTTTTTCCCTGTGTGCTCAGATGCTTGTTTGAACAGTAGGATATTGGAGTTCTTCCCATGCCTAACAGACATAAAGTTAAATATACAACAATGAGGAAGAATCCAGGGGACAAGCCATTAAGTCCCCCAATAGACTTTAAGAAGTTGTAAATATATTCAAATGACAACTCTCCCATCCACTAGACACAACATCTTATTTCATTTCGAAAAAAAGTCTGAAGCATGCCCCAAGAATTTCACATTGAATGTGTGGTGTATGCAAGTATTTCTTCATCATTCCAAAGCACCTGCCCACAAATGTGTCATAAATATATTTGGCTGTGTTGGACTTTGTTATATTTTTTTTTCCAGTGAGATTGTCCCTCCTCCCATTTTGTTGTCTTGGTAGATTCTCCACTCACCCATAACATATAATTTTGAAAATATTTAGTCAATGAAATTTTATCCATAGACTGTTAACCATTAATAGATACCATGTGTTTAATTGTTTTCAACAATATGTTAATACTCTCCATTTTATATAGTCAGATGACGGCACAGTAGCATCTTCCTGAGATTCGGCTGACATCAGGAAGATTTAGGCATGAGACCCCAGGCATTGTGAGGGACTGCCATCCGGTCATGCTGAAGCTACTTGGGAGAGTGTCCCCAGTCCCTCTTACGCCAGGCCGATAACCACCAGGGCTGCTGAAGGTGTGGAGGGGATTCTTGTGGGCTTTCTGGCTCTATCGGTATTCTTCCCATACAGGAATCTTCAAACAGCAAAGGAAGCTCCTCAACCAAGATCAGTAACTATTTTCTACTAGCGACTCGGGAAGCCAAAGCATCATGGTGCCCATACTGTGGAAGAAGGGTCTTCTCTTTAGAAGGAAAAGAGTCAGGGGAAAGGAGATGTGGATTATACTTTCATATCGTCCCCCAGAAGCTGAGCTTGGGGCCCTCAATTTCTTTGTCTCTGGGATGACATCTTCGAAACGTTAGGTCCTTTTTGCTCTGAAATTCTGTGGTTCCACCTAATATTTTTTATTCATTTTATTATTAGTAACAGAAAACTATATTTAACTCTATGCATTGTAGAAAGGTGCCAGATTTCTTATAATAAGGTCTATACAAGTGCGCCATTGTGACCAAAACTTAGTGTGATAAGCACCCCTAGCTAATTAAAAACATGTATGAACTATGTGTAATGTATGTATTCAGTATCAGTGTAACAGATATTTATATAATGCTCTATGTGTTCTACACTGGAAGCACTCTACACAAAGTTGTACAGAAGCAAATGTTGATATTATTATTATTCCCATTTTATAGATGTGGAAGTGTAGAATAGAGACGGTACTTCTCCAAAGTCGCATAAATAGTAAACGAAGAAGCTGGGGTGTGAACTCAAGCAGCCTGCCTCCGGTTCTGTGCCCTTAACTCCTGGATCAGGCTACTTTTCAATTAGCCAAATTTGTCCTTTTCACTAGAAATCACAGAGGCCCTATACGTTACTGCTACTAATGTTCACTATTGTGAAAATAAGTCTGACCTTTTAAACACCTGAGTAAGTGGAGGAAGGAAAGCTACTCAGTGGGACTATGTGGCGAATTCCTTCTCTCCTAATGCCTTATTCTTGGAAAAATGTTACAGAGATTTAAACTTTAGTCATGGTATTTTTAATTTGTCTTTGAGAAGACGCTAAATTGCTGTTAGTCATCCATAGGTCAGTGGAGATTGATTAGATCAGGGTGCTTTTTTCAGAGTTCCAGAGCAGGTGTAATCCGGGACCAGACCTCTCTTGGGAGGAGCTGATGGCCAAGGGGGGGGGGTGTGAGGACATCCTCAGGTGTCTGACTACACCTGGATGGGGTGTCAGGTGGGGATCTTAGGGCTGATGAGAGCTCCAGTGTCACCAGGAGATAGAAACTAGGGGACAGTAGTTTCAGCAAAGAAAGCAGGAAAGCTCAGGATAATATCATTTATTATAAAATCTATGTAGAGACATTTCTAATTTCAAGAAAGGGAGAGGTGAGGATCTCTTTACCTTCTTTTTTCTTATTCTTTGGTGTTTCCCTTTCTCCACACATTTGTAGTTGCCAAGAGTCCAAACTTCCTTAAGTATTTTGAACACTAGAGTGTAGCAATATCATCAGTCCAGTTGGTGTGTGTATGTGTGTGGGTGCTGTTGAATTACCTGAATTTTATATTTTTGTTTAGTATTTTTTTTAAATGTATTCTGTGAATAGCAGTTGATTTACTAACACATCTTTGGAAGACAAACTATGAAATCTTGTAAGAGTTATGCATTGTTATTTAATAAAGCTATTTGTTTTGATCCATGATGATTTGGGCTCTATTATTTTCATACTCAGAAATATGTTTTGATTTTTCCTTTCTTCCACACTGTTTTTCTCATTTTTTCCTTTCCTTTCATGGTATCTGTATTTTCTCTTTTTCTCCCCTCAACTGCTTCTGTGTTTTTCATTTTCCTCTCTAACTCTTGGTCTCACAGAATATCTTGATGGTATGCCCCAGATTTAGCTAAGAGAACTGCTAGGCTTTTGTTGAATTAATAATGAAAATTATTGGAAGATATAATTAGTTTAAAAATAAACATGATTATGATGATGTAAATTGTACTCCATAAATTTGGTTTTGAATAAAGTTGACAGAAGAATGAGATCTTGACAAAATGAAATTCTTCAAAATTTGAACCATGAAAGGTGAACATGTTAGAAATACTGGTCTTAAAAGAAATTTCATAATATGTTTGATATGGACAAAATTGATAAATTAATCAAATTATCATTACATAATTTTGATAAAAATGAGTTGATCCCAATGAAAATAATTTCAGTGAAATAAGAGTAAGAATGAAAAAAATAGTTAACCATAGTAGTAGTTTTCTAAAATAAGAAATTGGTGAAGGAACTTAACTCGAGTACATGCTAGAAATTGTTTAATGACAAAAAAATCATCAATATTGATAAAATTCTGTTTAAAATGCTTATATTTAACATTTTCATGCTCAAATGTTAGAACAAAATGGCACGGTAAAAAGTAGCAGTGAAAAATATCCAATTCCCTCATTAAATCATCATGCTTCTACAAATTACATGGTAAAAGCTTCATACTATACAGGAATAGTCAAGGCCCAAAGTGCTTAGAAAGTTGGAAAATGCTGGAACCAGGAACTTGAATCTAATACATGATAAAGATACCAACACCGCTCATAGTATCTATCTAGAAGGGCTAAAAAACTGGTTGTAAAAACTATTACACGAAAAATTTAGCACTATTAAATTTTAAATAGTTATGCTATCACTATCCTAAGTTTGAAGTCCATTGAAAAGTTGAATAACTTATTCAGTGGATTTTAGAAATGGGTTAGGAAAATTATTGTCCTAAATTTTTTTCATCAACCAGAATAAACTGGATTAATATTATCTTGAACCTGGTCAGAATCACTAGTTTGAAGGATGGGTAAAATTAGTGTCTCCCAAACACCAGGCGCTGGGAACTAAGTTTAATATCCAATTTTCTTCCCCTTCTGGATGCCTTTAAAATGTTTTTGTGCTGGGATTTAGTAAGACTCATTCTTACCTTGGTTTTGATTAAGAGGTTTGAAATTTATTATAAGATATTCTTGTAATCTAACACCTTGCATAACTAGACAGTTTACTGAGAATCATCAAAACCAATAATTAGACAACAGAAGGAAATACCCAGCTAGATTTCACTGGCCATGCCGAACACTGCCCTGCTTCACAATTGCCCACCAAAGGAATCTAAGTCCGTGTTCAGAGAAAGTTTGAAGTAGACAAAGCTCCTTCCTGGCAGTTTCATCCCACCACTCCTCAGCACCTGCCTGTCTCCTCCCTCTCTGCGAAGGTCTCTTGGCGTTTCACGTGCCCAAGCTGTCCTAAACCCTCCCTGGGACAGCTGTCACACCGTCACTTTCTCACAGCCCAGGGAGAACCCTCGTCCCTATGAGACAATTATCCACATCATGGTCCTGGTCTCATATTTATTTGCCACATCAAAAACACGTAGTGCTTCATCATTTTAATTAACTGACTGCTTTTCTTTCTCATGCGCTGCATAAGGGCAGAGATTGTGTTTTCTTTGTTCATAAGTGTTCAGTAAATATTTATAGAATGACAAAATAAACTGAGCTCATTTGTGCTTAGATGGGAATGACCCAAGGTGGTCAGGCATCTTTGTAGTTTTGAAAGGAAAGGTCTCTTACTTTAAAAAGCTAATCGGTGGCCTTTAAGCAGTGAAACAAAAGTGGGGAAAGACATTCTGATATTGCGAGGGGAGACATTTGGGGTTCGGGAGTTCCTATAAAAGAGCCCCACAATTCATGAATGTACGACTACCTCAAAGGTGTCTGCCTTAGACTGTAACTGTTTTCTTAAAAGATGTCATTCTATTTCTGATATTCCCACGTAGTTTTCTTAGAGCAGGTCTTGGCAGAGGCATGGAAGATTCCTGGGTCTGGGGGTGGTGTAGAGAAAAAGGGGGGGCATAAGTGACCATTTACATGTCCTGGATTGGGGCTTCCTGTACCGTGTGTGCTTTGTAAGGCCGAAGCTCAGGCCCATGGTGTTACTACTGTATCTCTTAATTGTTGGTTTACTTGACTAAGGGTTTTATAACCCTATAAAAACTGAAGAGCTTTAGGATGTTTGGTCCGCTGCTCAGTTTGTTCGAAGATGGCCTGGCTCCTTTTGGTTAGCGCTGCTGAGGCAGGCCCTGGAGTCCTGCATGGCGGGGTTTGGGTAGTAAGTTGTGACTCCAGTCGGCACCTGGGGCGTTGCTTAGGTGGGGAGGACTCTCTGAGGAGCAGTCTTCCCTGGAGTACTTTCCAGAAATAAGCTGATGAGCTCCACTTGAAGCCAAGACTGGGCAACACCAACTTAATCTATTCATCAAGTGCTTTTTAAAAATTCATGAAAACCCACTTGGTGGCATGCCGGTAATCCCGGCTACTAGGGAAGCTGAAGCAGGTAGACCACAAGTTTGAGACCAGCCTGGGCAAATTAGAGAGCACCCATCTCAGAAAGGAGAAAGAAAGAGACAGAGAGCCAGACACAAAAGGGAAGATGGAACAGAAACAGGAGGGGGAGAATAAATGTGGTCTCTTGGCTTTCTGGTTTTTTTCCTAACTATTCATAAACAGAAAAATAAATATATGTCATGACTAGAAAAATTGGGATGATGCAGCCACTCGCTGAAGAAATGAGCCCTCTCTGTGGCCCTTTTAGTGCACCAAGTGTGCAAGGACGGTGAGTAGGACAAAACTGAACAACTGGGCAGAGAATCTGTCCTCACAGCAGAGTCCCGGGTACTCTGGGAACACGAAGGCAGAGGAGGTGTGGGGTTTGAGCACTAAGATTTAACTAAAGCTCATTTCCAGCACCTGCAAGGCAGACAGGGAAGGTGTTTAGTTAGTTGTAAAAGATACTCACTTGCCCAAAGTCTCTGTTTTGCATGTCCCTGGAGGTGCTGATGCTGGGCCAAACTGGGATGTGTTGGACATGGTTCCCAGTTTTCGTCTACCCTCTCACTGATGTCTGACAACTGCTCTGTGGCATTGCAGCGCTGCCCCAGAAGTCTAGCAACTCAGGCACATGCTTTATAAAGCATCTCGAATAAAGGTTTCCATGTTTTAATGTTTCACTCTGTTGAAATTGTGCCTAAATTAAACGAAAAACAAAACAGAAAAGATACATAGTCATCCCTGGGTATTCATGAGGGTTGGTTTGTAACACTTGTAACACCATCCAGAGATGCTCTGTCCTTTATATAAAATAGCATTGTATTTGCCTATAACCTATGCACATCCTCTCGTTTACTTTGAATCATCTCTAGATTATTTATAAATGTAATACAATGTAAATGCTATGTAAATAGTTGTACTGTATTACTTAGAGGATAACGATAAAAGAAATCTGTGCACATTTAGTACCAATGCAATTTTCTTTCTCTGAATGTGTTTGCTTCATAGTTAGTTGAATCCATGGATGTGGAACCCATGAATACAGAGGCTGTGTTACTTGTAGAGTAGCAGGATGTTTTAGTTGAGCTCTGATATCTTGTGGTTTCCATCCCATATTCTTTATGCCATTTTGCTTTCCCAGTGCCTCAGTGTTTTCATTGATACCAGTGACTTTTATGGGGATTTTGAAGATTGAAGAGATAACATCACGTTATCTCCTCTGAGATGCAATATGTATACATGTGACATGTGACTAATCATAAACAAGGCAAATCCACTTTTTTCTCTGAGAACCGTGGCAAAACACATAAAGTTTTGTAGTAAGTTCTCAGCAATAATAGCAATGATGACAACTGATTGAGAACTTACTAAGTTCTAGGCATAATGCTTGTATTTTCTTGTTGAATTTTTAAACGAAATCTATGAGGTGGGAACAGGTTTCTCAGATGAAGAAGCTGAGGTTTAAAAGAAAACGCTGAGCTGGGCATAATGGTGTACACCTGTAATCCCAGGACCTGGAAAGCCGAGGCAGGACACTGCAAGTTAGAGCTGAAATTGGGCAATTTAGCCACTTAATGAGACCCTGTGTCAAAACAACAAAGGCTGGGGATGCAGTTCAGTGCAAAGGCCCTGGATTTAATCCCAGTACTGAGTGGGGGTTGGTGGGGGCAGGAGGAGGGAAGGAAGGAAGGGCTGAGTAACTTGCATGAGGTTTTCTTTTTGGATTCCCGTGTTCATACTGCCCCCCATCACCCCCTTTTATGATGGCACCTTCCTTTTTAATGCTGACTACACCCCTCCAAATGTACTCAACACTTTACGGGCATCAGCTTATTCATCCTTCCAACCAGACTAGCAGAGGTAGGTACCAAGTTTATTCTTGTGTTGATTTTGTTTTGTTTTACCATTTTATCTATGAGGCATAGGGAGACATAGCAAATAAGTGGCAGAGCTGGGATTTGAACCCAGGATTTTCCTACTCAGGAGACTCTGGCATTTATCATTCTGTTCTCTTGTCTCTGTACCAAGTGTGTTCAAAGCTCAAAAGCTCCCAGTGGTCTCTCAAGGCTCTCAGAATGAACGTCAAAGTCAAAGTCTTTGGATGCCATCTGCTTTCTGTGATTTGCAGCCCTTACTGCCCTGCCCTGTGCCCTGTGCCCTGTGCCTTCTTCACTCCAAGGCAGTGAGCTTGCTCCTCCTGCTTTAAGATGAGCCCCCTCTCTGACCACCCTCGCATCCTCCCCTGGCTTGCTCTAGTGTTGTGTGTGCTGTCTGGAGTTCATCTCCTTCTTGCTGTCCCTCTTAGTATAGGGGCTGTTTCTCTGGGATGCCTTCCCTGGACCCCCATTCTCTGACGCCTGTTGGGTAATACCTCTCCTCTGATCATGCATAAGCTCCATGCAGTCTCAGACACATTGACTGTACTTTCATGCCTGGCACATGGTTGGGACCCAACAAATTTTGATTGCACAGTGCATTAAAGTGATGACTAATGTCACAATCCTAGTTTGCCTGGACCCCTGGCCTGTCCTCTTGTTTCTGTGTCTTTGTTTTCATCTGTGGTCCCTCCCGCTCTGTTCTTATCTCTGCTCCTGGAAGTGTGCGCCCATGGTGCCCTTTCCAACTACTTTGGAGATGAACTAATCTGTTCCCCTGCTAGATATTAGGCCCTTGAGTACGTAACAGTGTACATATTTGTTGGATTGAAGCAAATTGATACCATAACTCAATCTTAAGAAGGTTTATTTCACAAGGGTCACGAGAATTGAATCAAAGGGCTGCTTCAAAAGTTTCTTTTCTGCAAATTACAAATCCAAACTTGGCCAAGACCTGTAGCTAGAATGAGCCAGTTTAAAATAAGCTCATGATTTGATCCTGCTCCTGAGAAGGAGGGCGTGCCTTTCAGGGGTCCTCAGACCCCTGCTTGGGTGGGAAGATGAGGGAAAAGACTGGCTCTATATACTGTGGACTTTGCTGGCTGCCAGGCGGACTGTTGGTAGTGGTACAGGAATTGAGAGCTTAGGGGCTGCCCTCTTAACAGCATGGGTTCAAATCTTCTCCTACTTATTTACCCTCTAGGCACATATTCGGCCTCATATTCCTCTTCTGTAAACCTCCTGGGTTTTTGTGAAGCTTAAATGACATTATGAATTTTGTGAAGCTTAAATGACATTATGTATCAATGACATTATGTATCAAAGCAAGGGTGCCTGGCAGATTGTAGTTACTCAATAAATGATAAGCCTCTGAGTTGTTATTGTACTGCTTTAAACTTAAATAGCACTTAAAGTTTTCAGGACATTTTTGTGTACTCTGTCACAGTAGAGGGGTTGGCAGCCCCTGGGAAGCCCATGTACATATTCTTCTTTTGTAGTGAAACCGTGTATCTCCAGTGCCATTTTTGATAGTTTAATACTTCATTTTAAATCTCTTCTCTAGAAGAATGCACGGGGCTATAGGAAAGGAGATGGAAAGGCTTGTGAGTTTTCACTTGTTGGCATGGGATTCCTCCTCGTGGTCTATTTCCAGTGTTGTTTCGGTTCAAATTCCCTCCAGCATTGCAGCTTCCAACACATTTCTTGGGAAGCTGTTCTTATAACATATTGCCATTACAAATTTTTTCTTGATATAAAACCTGAATTTTCGTTTGCTTAATTTAATCCCTCTTCACGTACACCTCGGACCTCTTTAAATAATTCTTTTCCCTCCCTGCCATTTGCACCTTTCAGTTACTTGTAGAGAGTTGTCACAGCTCCCTTTGGGCCTAATCCTATCACTGTGATTCATGTTGGGCGAGCTGTACGTTTTGTAATAGTCTGTGGGTATATTCTTTGAGTGCTGTCTGGCTGGAATAAAGACAATTCTCCAGTGGTCTGATCCAAACCTTATCATCAATAACAGCTACTAAATGTGAAACAAAGCAAGTGACTTTTTGAGAAAACAAAGAAGGTAATGAACAGGAAGATGCTGTTTACCTTTTTCTATTATTATTCTTCCTATCAATTATGAGAGTGCCTCTTGTTATAAATAATGTCCTGTGGAAGCTGTCTTATTTAATCCATAGCTTGTACTTCCAGAGAGGAATGCCATATGAACAGCTTCAAATAGCAGATAAACTAAAATAAATTTTATTTTTTAAAATATGAAGGAGTATCTTTATGCATCTAATAATGTTTGAGGAGTTTGTATGAAATGCTGAAGAGAAAATTGAGGAAAGTCAATTCAAGAGAAATAGGAAAGTTGAAAATCTGCACCCATTATTATGGGATATGAACCTCTTCTTAAGTCCCAAAAACCAACCTCTTTATAAACAGGGGCCTAGCCTTTCTGATCGGAAGAGATGTAAAGAAATTAGAAACATGCATTTGGTAATCATCAAGCATCTCTGGCAAGTTGCGGAGTGTTTTCCAGAGAGGAAGATGTTCCGTACTGCTGCTGGTAGAACAGGACGTGATTATTTTCTAAGAAAACTTCCCCAAGTGTTGAGTGCTCAGGTTAGCTCCTGGCAGGCCAAGAAAAGCAGGAAGTATCCTGGTGAGTGAAGTTCTGCCTCTCAGGCCGCTTACCCTCCACTTTGAGACAGTCCCAGAACTTTAGAACTTCATAGTTAGAAAAGCTTAGAAACGCAGCTCTTCATGAACTTACTAGAAAAGGAATCTGGGCTTGAAACAGTAGTTACACATTTAGGGTCTCATAGGAGGTGGGTAGCAGATTTGTTGCTGGGGCCTTGGTTTCTTTTCTGGGTTGTCCCAAGGTCTCCTAAATCTCACTCACAGCTTGATATTTATTTACATCCAACCTGAAAGCTAATCTGGAGAAGTAAATTGAAAAATGGACTGAAACAGATATCAACTAAACTCACTTCTCTAAAGAGATCTTTTGAACCATTGTATTATGTGACTTAAGTGAAAGAACTTAGATCTTATTTAAATTGATGATCAATTCTGTTTTTCTCAAGCCAACAGAAGTGTCCCTAAAATGATGAGCCCAATGTAATGATCTTGGAGTCACCTCCACCCCACTGTACAGTGCCTGTAGCTTCCCTCTCTAGCCTTATTCTCTATCAGTCATTTCCCATTTCTCTGTCTTTTCTTTTTACTTCATCCTGAATGTTCCTTTCTTTTAGCTTTTATCTGTGGTCCCTTTGGGGGGTATTTTTTTGCTGTGCCTTTCTCATGAAGGTAGCCCAGCAGCACGCTCAGTATTCCTGGACCATTCAACCACTTGTCTTTCTATGAGGCTCTGTGACCTTCTTCTGCCACCAGTGAACTCAGTTTTCTTCCTTCAGACGTGTGCACATCTATATGTGGTGTGATCAAAATAATACTGTGAATGTTTAAATTGAAAAGGATTTATTACAGTAAAAGACATTTTTGCCATGAATCCCCCTCAGTATATTCTCTGCCCTTCAAACACACTTACCCCATCATGCTTGCCTCTTTCTGAAGCAGTTCTGCAAGTCCGCTTGTATGAGTGTCTCAAGAGGAGTGATCATAAATACAGTGAATGCTGCTGCCTTGTGCCGTCCAGTGGCAAGGCAGGCTCGTAAAAACATCACAGTGTGTCCTCGCCCATGTCATTCACCAGATCTGGCATCATGGGACTTCTAGCTCTTCCCCAAAGTCAAAATGGCTACAAAAGGTAAATGTTTCGAATGGATTCAGGACATCAAGGCAGCCATAACAGCACAACTAAAGCTACTCATGAAAGAACTTAGGGAACTGTTCAGAAAGAGGTGAGCAAGCATGGTGGGAAAGGTGTGTTTGAAGTGAGGGGGAGTACTTTGAAGGGGATTAATGGCAGTAGGTCTCTAACTGTAATACATTTTTAAAAATGTAAACATTCATCGTAATCTTTACATCACAACTCGTATTTCCCACCCAACTTGTCCTCCTTCCTAGCTCCGTTCCTGTCACATCCTTCACTTGGCCCTATTTCTGCATGTTGCCCTTGTGCGGGGTGGGGGGCTCTTTTCACCCCTTCAAGTCTCTAGGGTAGAATCAGAAACTACTTTTGTCACAGACCCATCTGAGTGCTCCATTTTGAGTCCAGCTGTGCACCCCGACCTGACTTCATCTCCTTTTTCTCTGAATCTCCACTGCTTTCCTATCAGGCACATATGTTTTTCCTTGCGTCATGGTTGCATATGTTGTTTTAACTCCACTAAATTGAGAAAACATTAATTGTCGTAAAGTACATATAACATAAAATTCTACCATCTTGACCGTTTCGAAGGGCACAGTCCAGTAGTGTTAAGTACATTTACATTGCTGTGTAACCAATCTCCGGAATTCTTCATCTTGCAAAACTGAAACTCTGTGCCTCCTAAACACCAACCACTCATCCCTCTTCCTCTCAGCCCCCGGAGACCCCCTTTCTGCTTTCTGTCTCTGTGAACTTAACTACTCTGTGTACCTCATGCACGTGGGATCGTATAGGATTTTTCTCTCTTATGCCAGCTCATTTCACTTAGCGTGATGTCTTCAGGGTCCATCTGTGTTGTGTCATCTAACAGGATCCCCTGTTCGAAGGCTGCACAGAAAATAGCCCACTGACTGTATATAATACATTTACCCATTTACTCATCCAAGTTCACGTAAGTTGCTTCCATTTCTTGGCTGTTGTGAATAACGCTGTGGTGAACACAGGTGTGCAAATATCTCTTTGAGACTGTCTCTTTTTCTTGTGAGTGTATTTCCAGGAAAGGGATTGCTAACTCACATGGTTAACTACGCTGAATCTGGAACTCTTCCATTGTGTCATGTTTCTTGAGATTGGTGACTGGATCATTTTCATCTTTGTGTCTTCTTTGCATCTGTCACAGAGCCTTGTACATAGTAGGCACTCAGCAAGTGTTGAATGAATGAATGAAGTGCTTCCTAGTATTGAATGTGTACAACTCGTGCAGATTGAAATATTTATTTGGTTTATATCAGAAACCAAATGACAGGGAAAGGGTATATAGAGAAATACACACTAAATACTTGCAAGAGGAGAATCCGGGAGCACGGTATATGTTAATTACATTCTTATAGATTGGTTGTGGGGATAGTTTTGTGATAGGGAGTTGCAGCTTTTTACAACTTCGAAGAAAAAGTGTGTTAAACTTTCCATCTCCCTTTCTACTCTGTCTTTAAAGTATAAAGAGCTATAACACATTAACTACTAAAATTCACAGTTGTTTCCACAATAGTGAAAGTAGTTGTTACCATAATAATTGCAAAATGTATAGTAATCGCAAACAGGTTTACGTTCTGTGTAATGATCAGATGATGTGCGCAAAAGCAGCAATTATGTACTCCTGGACCACACTGGAGGTGGAAAACAAGAAAAGCATGTGCCACGACTGCGTGTTATTAAAAAGGCAAAGCTTTATATTTGCTTTGCACTTCAAAGTTTGAATGATCAAGCTAGCAGAAGTAGACAATACCCATGCTTTGAAATACATTAAAATTGCACATACTGTAAGACAGATTGCTATTTTATAGCCTTTCCGCCGTGTAGTAAATTCGTACTTGTGGTTTAATTCATAAGACATTCGCATAACAATTACTGAGGGTTTTCATTGTCCTGCTTCATTTTTTTCAAACTCTTTCTTGGGCGTGCACCACTCCATTGTGTAGGTCTAGGGGTCTGTGTACAAAACAATAAGGTGGGCTGTGGGCGAAATACAAGGATAAAGTCTGGAATCAAATAAACCACAAAAACCCCAGAAGAAAACATTGGATATCAATGGGGATTCAGAGCAGACAAGTCCATTTTTATGGTGGGCTGCTCCCGTGTATGACAGGCCCCTTTCCCTTCCTTATTTTCCTTCTGTTTTTAACGTCTATCAGAGTTCCATGCTCACATTTACCTTGTGGGATCTGGGCAGAGATAAGAAACAGGACCCTGCGTTCTTTTTTCCTCCATAGTCACTCAAGTTGGTTTATAGATGGCACCTTCATCTGAATGTAAATTATCCGGGAGAAGGACCTTGTAAATCAACCATAACCACAAATCAACCAGCATCTGTCAAGAAGAAACTTAATTGGTTTTAAAGATATTAGGCTATGGGTAAGTGAGAATTTGATTTAAAATCAAAATTATGGTCAGCTATCCTGAGTGATAGCTGATGAACATGTTGTTATTTTATTACTAGAAAACTTTTTTTTCACCTGGCTGATTTAACTTGACCCTACTAAAATGGGATCGACTATGTTAATTTGGATAATGTACATGTTTCTATCTTTAGGACAGAATAAGTACATATCAGTAATTATATTATTTGTAATGTATACATTTTGATGATTTTATTGTGTGGTGCAGGCAGTCTGAACAGCCCCACAATTATTCACCATTGTCTACATCTGCTGGTGAAATATGTAAAGAGCCTAGAACCCCAAATGGAAAGCTTTAATGACTACTTTGGGACTTTAGGCAACAGATCTGATTTTTTGGGCCAAATAACAGTATGCTGGGCAAGTTGGATTGTGTTGCTGCTTCCAGCTATAACATTATACTTTTCTCTCCAATAGCATTGTATCATGTTAATAACAAATAAGAGTATCACATGATCAAAGTAACTGAAGAGGCGAGGCAATTATTTGAGCTCATATCATGTAGAAAAATTATCCAAAGAGAAGTATAATGTGCTTGAAAATAGCTCACCTACACATCTGCCATTGAACTCTTTGGAGGTCTAGTCCAAGCCAGTACAGTGAAATACTGATTTCCAATTTATATCTGTATTTCTCCTGAGGATCTGAGCAAATTATATGCTGATCATTTCTTATTAACCACACTTTTTATTATCCAAAGGCTGGATCTCATTTACCTTTGACTTCGACAGCTTCATTGTATATTAGCAAATATATTTTGTTCGGAAACACAACATCTAAATAAAAATGTAACTTCCTTATAATATATGAGGTCTTTTTGTTCAAAACAACTAAAACCCCAAATATATGTACTTCTTTGGGCACCCTTAGTTTTTTGAGGTACCTCAGATGAAATAAATAAAGCCAGTTCTGCTATATAGAAGGTAAAGTTGGTGTAAGTCACAAAAATGATACTTTTAGCTCTCCTGCATGTGACAGGGTTCCTTTCAGGCTCTGTCATGTTCCAGTGCTAAGAAACGGAAACACAGTGGGGATTTATACTTGAGGTCTCAGAAACTCTGGTATCCACTGAGAAAAGGGCCTATGCCAGGGACCAACGGAGTAATTTCTAGAAGCACAGATCCTTGGAATTATTGGGTTCAAAAGTAAAATTCTTTTCTTCGTTTTTGTAAGTGTGTTTCTGTAAGAGGTGTATAGATTTGATTCATGAACGAGTACAGCTGTAAATAATAAAATAATAAAATGGCATGTCAGCAAGGGATAAAGTTACTTACAGAAGTTAAAGTGAAATTAAATAACCCCAGAGCCCTCTTATGAAAGTGCCTGTTGTTCGCAGCTGAGTGGTAGTAAATACTACATTAAGAAAGTTGGTTTCTCTTATGGATAAGGTTTATATAAATACTTAAAATGGAATCAGCACACACCCTTTAGCCAGGATGATTTTTGTTTATCCTCGCAACGTATTTTGAAAGCTCTGCTGTCCTGTATCAGCCAGTAGGAAGGGCGGCATTTCCAGCACATTATGGACGCATCGTGGGGTTTGAAGTTAATGCGAATGCCAGGCCGAAGTGGAGAGAACTTCTTAAGATACTGAATAAGAAACTCCCGTGCTATTTACTATGCGATGAGAATAAAGCAAGGCGAACACTGAAAAAAGAAGCAATTTCGCCTTCAAATATATGCAGGGAAAAGAAATACTTTGTCTTAAGCACAGAAATGAGTAGAAAATGTGTAACTGATTTTCCAGTATGTGGCATTTTATGATCCACATTGCTTTATTCAAGAAAAAAAAATATTGGTAAATAAATTTCAATGTATTCCTCTGTATTTTTCCTTAAAGTATTAGGTCTTCTGTATTATATGTGCATAATTTTTATGAATCAGAACCTGAATCATAAATAAAATGTTAATTTGTAGACACATTTAACTGTGGAGCAGATGGAAAAATAAGAATGTGTTAGAAAACTAGGTATTTGTAGAAGCTAATGAAGTTAATTGGTCTCATTTGACTACCTTATTTTCCCAAACCCCCTAAAGACTGGGCTTTTTTATTTCTTTAATTAAAAATGAGTTTGGTATGTTAATATTATAACCTTTCATATTTTCCTAGTTTTCTGTACAAATGTGTTATTTATAGAACCACCCTTAGGAGTCCAGTGTTAGTAAGAACATTAGTAAACTGGGGGCTGTAAGAAGGGTGCTATTGCTGTACAAAAGCTATTAGCCTCATACATTGGTATAATATGTGCTTTTCCACCTTATTATTACTTCCCTGTCCTGTTTTCATTTGATTACATACAGAAAGACCTGATTTCCCTTAGCTTGAAAATGGTGCAAATAAAAATACATAAAATAATGATCATTGAATGAAATTTAATTTTTAAATATCAGTATTTGAACATATTTTGATTGATTAAATTACATGGTAAAGTCCCATTGAAATATTACCGGTGTGAAATCAGAGAAATCACAGCTCTGAATTAATCAATACCATGTGTGTAGATAATTTTCCTTAAATTATTCCTTGTATAAGGAATGTTTAGAAAGCAAAATATTTAGCTGTTCACCAAAGAGTGCTTCTTAATTAGAGCATTATGTTTTGCTGCCACTGTGGAATGTATTTGGGCTGTTGATTGTACTACTGCACACTGCAGAGGATTCTGGGACATGGTTTCTCTAATGTCATCACTAACATATTGCATTTGTATTGATTGTCTATGATTTCTGTATATGGATGATTGAGTTTGAGCAAACTGCTTAGGGTTTCAAAGGATTTGGATAATGTTACACCATAGGGCTGAAAATCTCTTTGAATATTGTATTGCAAAGGGACAAAGTCATAGTTTCAGTGCATTTATTAGGCCCCTGCTGTAGAAGTAAGAACAATAAGCCATCTTTTTTAAGTTAAGAGATCTTGGAACGAGCAACTCCAATAAATCCTGGGTTTAAGGAGAATGGTACGCGGTGCAGTGCTGAAGTTGTTTATTCATCTGGAATGTATTAGAAGCTTGATTAATAAGAAGAAATTTGCAGTTTTACATAAAAAGCAGAGCAGGCAGTTTGGCAAATAGGAATGGAAAGGGGGAAAGAAAAATCCAGTTCCATCTAATGCTATTCTTTCCTTGTGACCAAGCATTGTTATTCTTAGTAGTACATAGCAAGCAGACATTTTCCCCCATACGAGAGTGCAGTATAGAACTAAAATCTGTAGTTTTGAGAACAGATAGGTCTTTTAAAGACTTAAATGGTAAAACAAATTTCGTTGTCCTCCTTGTAGAAGATCCAAGTAGAAGGAAAAAACTCAGTTATTTGGTTGTATGATTTATATGTGGATACTTGCAAATCTAAAATTTAACATTAAAATTTAATACAGTTTTAGTGTTTCACTTAAGAATTCCTTACCCTTAAAATCACTATTTAATTAAATGAAGCTATGTAATTTCTGTGTAACACACCTTTCAATTTCAGTGGCTAAAAATTTTCATTTGGAAGAGACCATGGAAATTATGATGTTTGAGAGAAATCAAAACCAAAGCCCATAAAATTTGTGTAATTCACACATCACATATCAACAGGATGGCTTCGTAAATGCCAGGACATTTTTCAAAAGGGGACGATAAGATCCGAGCTCATATTTGGAAGATAACACATTTGGCAGCTAGTTGCATAGAATCTGGCACCCATGCAGACATTAATCTCCAAGGCCAATAGGTGAAAGATGGTTACAGTCTTTGCTGAAGGCAGAAATGCATGCATATCACATTCATTCTTATGGGAGTAAAAGCAACAATCTCTGACCAATTTAAAATAAGAGTTTTAAAGAAGAGACCAAAAAAAAAAAAAAAAAAAAAAAAAAGTCCAAGGAGAAATAATATGCTTGAGATCTGCTCCACAGTATAATATGGCAAGTGAATCTCTGATGTTAATTTATGTATCTGGCATTAGGTACTTGCTGAAAGCTGAGGGATGGTTATATTTGGCCACTTGGTCACAGGCAACTAAGTAACATACAATAGATTCCAGAAGCAGAGTTGCCTAGTAGGAAACCATACGACTACAAGAGCAGTGGACAAATGAAAACTGATTGAAGGATGAAGGCACCGCATGTCATTAGCAGAGTTACATTTATGCAATATTAGAATATAGTTATTTCAGGATAGAACTATTAGCTGTCTGCCTCTCCCACTCCAAAGTGTGATATTTCAGTAAATTTTGGGCAGAGTTTGATTGTTTGATTTTAGCAAAGCCAGAAGAGATAGGAAGCAAAGAAATATGGTGTCAAAATATTTATTCTTGACACATAAGAGAGATTAATACATAATGATTCTGTAATAAAGGCTGGGAAAGTTTTATTGTGAAAGTCAAGATAGTAAATATTTTAGGTTCTGTGGGTCATGGTTTCAGTCACAACCAGTCAACTCTGCTGTACTGAATCACTCCATTCACTATGTAAATAAATGAGCATGGCTCTGTTTCAATAAAACTTTATTTATAAGAGCAGGAGCATTTGGCCTGTAGTTGGCCAACTCTTAAAATATATTGGTTAAGCATTTACTAGATTCTCAGTATTCATTGATTGAAATAAGAGTTTGTGTTTGAATTTTAAAGACGTGCACGCATAATTTCATCCATATGTGACAGAAGGAAATGTGTGTACATATGCCAGTGCCTACAGGGTCTTACATATTTATATTTTGTTGTTAATTACTAATTATTGAAGTAAGTGGGATAGATGTACAAAAGCTTCTATGTAGTTCTTTGTCTAGATAAAGCTGGAAAAGGTACATGGGAAAAATATTTGTTTTGCTAGTCAACCTTGCTTCCCACATAATCTAGGCCAAGTCACTATAAGGTTATCTTTCCCTAAAAGGTCACAAGAAGAAATTTATATTGTTAAATTCCCACTATGTAGTTGGTAATGCCATATTCAACATCCACTGTGGAAAGAATTTACCAGGGAGCTGAGATGAAAGGCACAATATTAGCACATCGAATTCTTCTTGTCTCAGTTCTGTTGCGATCATCTTTGCCTGTGTTCTTCCAGGTAAAGTTCCCTTGGCCTGTAACGCAGTATTTCAGGTTCAAAGTTGTTGTTGCTACTTTGTTTCCTACCTTGTTATGATCTAACTAAACCGGAATCTTCTTTTGACCTTCCTTTGAAACATACCACGTGCGTGTGCACACATGTACGTTTACATGTGTGTGTATGTGTGTGTTCATATAGTGTCAAGATAACTGACTTTAATTAGAAAGGCAGTCTGTAACACAGGAACGGAGTCCAGTTGTTTCTTTCCTGTGGGGTTCAAAGCTATGATTTTTCTTATAAACAGTTGCCCTACCTAGCCATGTACTGACAATATACATATTTATCCAAATCCAGGATACACAGAGGTATCATGTTTTGGATGCCTTTGTAAGCCATGCCTATCTAAATGCTCATTTGATGACGGAAGGAAGGGAGGGAGGGAGGCAGGGATGAAGGGAGGCAGGGAGGGAGGGGGGAGGAAGGAAGGGCAAGGGGAAAGGAAGGGAAGGGAAGGGGAGCAGGGAGGATTGAAGTATTTGATTTGAATAAGAGGTATGAAAGCAGCCTGGAGCTTTTGAGACAGAGGCCAGCTCCCCTCACTTGCAGGTCCTACTTGGTGGGACTTGGAGAGGAGGCTGCTGCCCTACTGCTGGCATCTTGACACCTTCTCTCTCTTCCACCATCTGCCTAGCTGAAAAGTCATTGTATGGATCTTAGAGTAAAAAGGGCGTGAGTCTTCCAGTGATGACGATGTGCCATTGGAAGCTCATCAGTTGTAATAAATGTACCTCTCAGTGGGGCGGAAGGGTGTTGATGATGCCGGGGAGGCTGTGCACGTGGAAGGCCAGGAACTTTCTAGGAAGTCTCTGTACTTTCTGCTTAGTTTTCCTATGAACCTAAGGTTGCTCTTTTAAAAAATGAGCATGAATTTAACAATGCATCTTCTAGGAATTATGTGTTATAAGAAGTATTCATTGATGATCAGCAGTAAAATTAATGGAACTTTTAAAATTCTCTGTTTGGAACAGGAACACTGGGACCAAACAACCTCATGTAAATGAGGTAAGTTAAAATTTGCTAGACCAAAGCTGATCAGTTTGTTTACTTCAGCTTTTAAAACCACCAGTTAAAATATGGGTAGCCTCCAGCTTATAAATATTCTTCCAAAAGTTTAGTTAATAAGTTGGTCACTTGGAATTCCCACGTATTTTCCAGTGAGGCAGTGCAGTGAGGGGGGATTAGGTTCTTGAGCTAGCCCATACTTTTTCTTTTTTAAACATAGAAATTTGTGTAAAAGGGCCACAGAATACAGCTATGCAGTTTGTGCAATGCACGAAAGTCCCTGAAAATGGGGTGAAGGGACAGAAATTCAGCTGCACTTTTAGTCAATCAGCAGAAAGGACACTTGACAAAATTCTGTAAGGAGAGTACTTTTTAGAATTTCTCCTCATAGAGGGAATTGTCATTTTCAATCACATAAAGATGCCTCTGGTTTGTGCTAGAGAGGGCAGGTACAGCAGTAAGTTGCCCCTTGTTTAGAGGGGCATGGAGTCCTGAGTTTTCACAAAGGAAACGAGATTTGCATTTCCGCAGGGCTCACCACTGAAGCAGGGACCGTAACCCTTTTTTCTACATTTCATGGGGATAGTGTCATCCTTTCTGCTCTAGAACAGGAGCAGATGGGAAGCTGGGAAACCTTGTGAGGGCCAGGAATTTGGACTCCTTGGCTTGTGCCCTGCAGGAAGCTGAGTGGAGTCTGGGCAGCTCCAGTCCTAGGGAGGGGAGGGCAGAGGCATCCTGCAGAGCTGCAGTGGTACGGGCACAGTTGCTAACAGAACTCAGAATCTTAAAGGAATTCTGCTGTTTGGAGTTGAAGTGATGTAGGTGTGCGTGTGTGTGTGTGTGTGTGTGTGTGTGTGTGTGTGTGTGTCCATGAATGCACAGGCTTAAATATTCTATCTTCTCTGGGGATGTTGAAAGCAGGACTTAGGCAATGTATGGGTCAAAACTATGGTGGGGTCCCTGGAGGTGTCTCTTGGGCAGTGGATGTGATTGATGCTGGGAAAGAGAGGGTTCTGCAGTTTCTCAGTGGAATGCAGTGAGGACACTCAAAGGTGGTGAGGAGCAAGGTGACAGTACTGGGGCTCACTTGTCCACATCATTTAAAGCTTGGCACTTTGAAGCCAATGAGTTTCCATAGGTAAACAATGAGTTCTTATCCTAAACCTCGGATTTAAAATGCCATGAATCAATATGCTCTGTTCCCATAGTTGTTGGGTACTAAGAAAGCCAAAGAAGGACAACTAGGTGCACAGTTTCAAATTTCACATTATGATGGAGTTCTCTAAACTTAAGAAGCCTAAGTCTCATTAATTAGAACTTATTTTAATAATTAAAGAAAAAAATTTTGGAAAACACAACACTTGGAGCTCACTTGGATGTGCAGTATAGTAACAGTCTTAATCAGTTGAATAATCCACATTAATCAGTCCTGCCTTGAAGTGAAATTATTAATCAGCTTGATGATCTAAGCAGTCTTCTGAGGAAATGAGTTTGTTGTGGAATTTGAAAAGTGATCATGGAAAAGTTGAGGGAGAGAGAAGGAGGGTGGGATAGAGAGAGCAAGTACGAGCACAAAGAAAGATATTATTTTCAGTTTTATTTCAGTTATTTTAACAACAGATCTTCCGCTGGTATGGAATGACTCTGAGCTTTGATATCTAGTTCTGAACAATTAATTACCACCTTTTAATTATGTCCTCTTAGATGGAGGGAGGTCAATACCAAAATCTTTAAATCTTTCATTGTTTCTTGGGAAGGCTAAAAAATTTCAGGGTGAAAATTTGAGTTTGTCCTAAAATTTCCTCTTGTGTGGCTCAGCAGATGTGAGTTAGAAAGCCTCAGAAAAACCATGTTGAAAGAACCTGCTCAGAAGAGATCACGGGGGTTGGATTTGGTTGATGACACAGGCTGTTGAGTCCTTACAGAGAATTGTTTGTCTTCCGTTTTTAGATGACTTTAATTCCTCCAAATTGCTCCTTGAATAATAGGAAAAAGGCAATTTGAATTTCAGTGACAGATTGGACATAACAGGTTGCAACTATTAGGTCTAATTTTACCATACTGAGAAATAAAATTGCCTAAACATAAACATCGATCACTGATGCAGTAAATTAATTTGTACAGAAAAAGTAGTTTAACTGCAGTGCACATTAAACATAGAAAATTTTCAAAATTACTGCTCTCTGAATTAATTTGTACACTTGTTTACTTGTTAAAAGCACGCATAAATTCTTTTTTCTAAGGCAGTGTGGGTTTGAATAGAGTAAAATAGAAATATAAAAAAGTGGCAACAAATAGAGAGACATGGAAGGCACACAAACTGGCCTGAACAAGAAATATTTTTTTTTCTTCCGTTTTTGTGTTTAAATGCTATTTAGAATGTGCTTTGTTTTTAAATCTGTGTAGGATCACTAGAGATGTGCACAGACACCCCCACTATAGCAAGATAAATGTGATATTTTAATAGCATTGACTCACCTTTGCTAAGAATTGGAGATATCAAGTAATTAGAAGAGTTTTACGGTCTAGTGCCAGGGTGAGTTTCAAAGGTTTCCTATGGCTTAGAACTGTTAACTTTGTATTCATGAACAATCTGAGTCATGGATTTCTTTGTATTTAACCATTAAAAGAAATCAGTGAACATGTTTCCATTGTTAACCTGTAATTCCATTATGGGGAATGCATGGCAAAGCTTGGATAGTATCTTTTTAGATTGTTCAAGCCGCCGTGGAACCGGAGCTGGCAATGCAGTGCAGTTTGATGATATCTCCTGCCTACGGTTTTCAAGGACAGTGGTTCGATTCAAATACAATTCTGATAAGTGGCAGGTTTTCGTGTCTTTAATGCCTTGACAAGGGCATCACTCTCAGGAGAGGGAGGTGAAACCATTTGGACGAGGATTCCGTCCCTGCTCCTTTGTGCTGACACACTAAGATAATGGACAATTAAGAGAGCCCTCACTGCAGGTGAAAGTACGAGGTTATCACTAATTTAAAGGAGCCCACGGGGTGCTGCAGTAGGAAGGAGACAAGGAGTGGGAATTTTTAAAAGGAATATAAAGCACACAGATGAGACGCCTAATAACTGTGCCCGTATTGCTCTCTCACATGAGATAATGCTGAGTGACTGCAGTGTTCAGTATTTCTTGCTGCATCTTTTTCTTTTTAAATGCTCATCCCATTTGACACAGTATGGCAGAAAACTTGCCCTGTGCAGGCCTACCTGTGGCAAGGTAGGTGAGTCCAGGTACTAAAGGGATTAGTTTTGGGGGAGTCTGGATTCAGACTACCTTTCCTGGGGCTTAGTAGATTGACTCCTGACTGTCTAGGGCAGTGGTTGTGAAACCCACCTGTATCTCCAGGGGCCCCAATCCTCACAGGGTCTGATTAAGTTACCCTGAGGAGGCAGCCAGGATTTGTCAATCTCCTGGGAAACTTCCAGTGTGTGTTCAAGGCTGAGGGCCAGCATTACTGAGTTTAAAATGGAAAACCAAGGTCCTCAATACTCAGGTATCCCAGTAAATGTCTGATTATTATTATTATTATTGTTATTTTTGTGGGTACCGGGGGTCGACCTCAGGGCCTCGCGCGCCAGCAGGCGCCCGTGCTGCTGAGCGATATCACCAGCCCCTTTTTCGTATGTGGGTTCCAGGAGTTGAACTTGGGCCCTCGCACTTGCCAGGCAGGCGCTTACGCCACTGAGCCATCTCACCGGCCCAATGTCTGATTATTTAATACATTTGCATTCCGGTGTCTGTGTTGCTACTAGAGAAGATGTATGCTGCATATGTTTCTAACAGTTATTTTGTGTTATGTCGATCCTATGGCTAGGCATTCAGGCACATCTGGGAAGTCCATTTTCTCTGGACCACTGTCCCCCACATTCCCCAATGCTCCTTCAATTTCTGTTTTTTTGTTTTTGTTTTTGTTTTTTTTCTGGTGGATTATTGCAGCTTACTCCCCCTGTGCTATCAAGGATAGATAAGCAGGAGGTAGTGGTATGACATGAAGGCTCCGGTGAGGCAAGCATGCAGTTGCTTTATTTGGGGTCAGTATACAACTGTGACTTGCACTTTGTACCTTAGTCTTCCTGTTCTGGTAGAGGTAGGTGTTGTGTACACATGTAAATTTGAGAGGAAACTTCTCATAGCATGGAGCCCTAATAAAGGTGAGATATTCCTGAGTATTTCTAAGCTGAGCACAGAAGAGGTTGACTGATTTTCTTTTGACTTAAACTAGCATTTGTCTCTAACAGCCCTGAACAACAATAGAGTGCCCTGCTTCTGATAAGTATGGGTTCTCCTAGGCCTGAAGAGATGTGTGTGATAAGATAAGATAGCTTGAAAAAAAGAGAGCTTGAGGGAGAGGAACAGGAGGAGAGGGAGAGGGAAAGTGTGCTCACTGCTTTGACTGCTAAATACCCCCTGGTAGCCAGAGATAAGACACTTTAAGACCTTAAACAGGATGTAAATGAAGCCTATAAAAAGCATTTGAGATCAAGCCCTTGTTCTACTCCCCTCCTATTTCCATTCTGACAGCAGAGGGCTTAATTTACTGTGTGTATGGTCTACCACGCTTACCTGTGGAACTCAGGAACTCAGGACATGGCAGGAGATTGATAGGAGGCAGCTCAAAGAACAAGGTGCCTATAATTTCTGGAGAGGTCTGTACTTGAGTCATTAATCAGCAATTCCAGCCTTGCCTTCCTGTGTGAGAAGAGAAAGCATCACAGATTATAGGAAACTCCCTTCTCCTTTCCTTTCTTCCTGCTCTGGATATTTATTTGCTTTGTGTTTAGTTTTATGGTAACCTTCTTGCTATGTCGAAGTGGTAGGTAGGGCGAGCTGCCTTGGACAGCGCGTTGGTATTTCTCACCAAGCTAATGCAGCCTGAAAGTAGACATCTGCAAGAGTTTCAGCGGTAGACTTTTAATGACATTTCTCGCCATGACAGGCTGCATATAGGACAGTGGCTGTAGCAATTGGCCTAGGTGGGTAGGTGACTATATCCTCAAGGTCTGTGTAAGTGCACTCTGATGTTTGCACAGTGATATAATTGCCTAAGGATGCATTTCTCAGAATGCGTCCCTGTCTTTAGGCAAGAGGTGTGATGGGGCTGTTACTCACAACTATGTACTCTAATCCTGTAAGGCTGAGCTTTATGTACATGGAACTTTGTAAGTCTCACCAGAATCATTGAAGATTATGCCGCAGAGATTTGAAGTATGGCATTCTACTGAAAGTGGAAAGGGGTAACTGTGAAAGGATGGGGAGGGAAAGAAGAGAACGGTCTCACTTTCTTGCTGTTTAAACTGTTCGTTGGAAGAGCCGGGGTTCAGTGTCGCCTTTGAATAAGAGAGAGAAACCCTTCCATCAGATGTTCTAATATGGAGCAGCAAATGTGCAAAGACAACAGCATTGTGTAGCATACTCTAAACAAAGGATTTAGACGTGATTCTGTGGAAAGAGCCAATTCTGTGGTAGTTCTCGAACTTGGCTGTGCAGGTGAAGGCTTAAGGCTCTGCAGAGGTTCAGAGTCGGTAAGCCTGGGAATTGGCAGTTCAGACAGTCGGGCTGATGGGTTATGCTAACAGAGCTGCCCTGGGATGCCTGGTTGTGACAGAGGGTCAGCCTTTGGTTTGGTTGTGTGGAGCCACGGGAGCTGCAGTGATGACTACAGAAGGGTAGCTTAAGGGGTAGATGAGAAGGAGCCTTCTTGTACCTCATTGTGATGAATGGCCAGGAATGTGTCCCTAGGGGCAAGAGCATGAAGAAGGTGAAGCCGACCATGTGCCAGTTGGGGCCTACCTTTTCTTCTGCTTTTATCTGTCAGTACTTGATTCAACCACCCCACCCCACTCAAAGGAGAGGATGGGTGAGAGAGAGGCGACCATCTCTTGTTCGGGAGAACTAGAAGAGTGTGTGTGTGTGTGTGTAGGGTTTTCTAATCAGTAGCTTTTTGCTTTCTTCTATTCATGTATGAATTCAAATGGCCATTAGACTGAATTCATTTCGCAATGTGAAAAATGACATTTTTAAGAAAAGAACAATGAGAATGTTAAATACAATTTAAGTTTATCGTTTAACTCTAAAAACTAGATGGCTCACCACTTGACTTGTTTTGTTGTGGCGGTGGTTTTAATAGGGGAGGGCCAAGGAAGGGTGGGCTTGGAGAGTTCCTGGCACACAGAAACAAGGTGTTTCCCTGGGCTAGGGGGATTTGGGCTTGGCTTTTCTTGAGGCCATCATTTCCTGTTGTTGGTGAAGGATGGTACCTTGGTGCTCATTCTTGTTGAGCTATCTGTTCACCTGTAACATTAGCACTTTTACCCCCGCAGGCCAAGGCGTCTCACAGATCTCAAGTCTTTTGTTTCATATGTCTGAAAAGTTAGGGGGTGACAGCCTGCTCTTTCTTTTTCCTGTGTAGGCTCCAAGCAAATTCACTCATTTCTTTCCTTCTGTCCCTCAAACCAGACCCAGAGGTCTGCAAAGCTTATGCCAAACAGCATCAGCTCATGTTTAGAGAAAAGAGTCAGTCACGCTCAGGCTAGGAGGAGGTTCTGTAAAGATTGCAACCAGCCCTTTGGTACCAACAGCGTGTGGTCAGCCAAGATCCCAGAACCTGGCTAGTGGGTTTCAAGTCTTTGAGGCTTAGAAACATGCTTTTGTGGGGGTCATAACAATAAGTCTTGAATATATATAGGTGTGTATTGCTATCTGTATCCCCTTTTAGAAAGGCAAAAAAACATTGCTGTACATTTCCTATGGAAATTTATTCAGAATTGGTGTATCTCACATGTGGAAGAAGAAGGTGTGTATTAAGTTCCTGATTCTCTGCCTAGAATTTCTCAAATTATTCTTATTTAAATCATGTTTAACATATTTCGGCTTCAGTGGGTTTTAGTGTACTCTGCTGTTGTGTGTGCGTTGGGTGCCAGAGGGCCAGGTGTCAGCGCACCATCGTACAAGGGGCACAGATGGGGTCTCCAGCCAGCCCCTGACTCCAGCCAGCTTCATTACCTGGCTTGTCACTGTGGTCACACTGCCTTGCATTCTCTTCCTGTGCATTGATTTGGTATTTTACAATGATCTTCGATGTAGGCAAAATGAAAGGCTGCTGTGTGGAGCTATCACAAGGATTTTGAGCCCTGTCTCAGTATTGGGATACTTGGCAAGGCATTTGATCTCTGTTTTGTATATGTACACATATATTAATTTTTAAAAAATGATTTTGTGTATATATACATATATGATTTTGTATATATATATGTAAAAAGAGTATCACGAAGCCTTCCCCTAAAGAAGTGTTTCATTAAGACATGATTACACAACAGACAATTACCCAGATAAGTGGCAAATAACCATGATTAACACTTTCGTAATGAGAAGTACATAAACTGTTTGAAAAACTAATTTGGCATAAAGCATCTCGTCTATTCTGAACCTCTTACTCAACTCTGGATAAAAAACACTCATACATATACACACATTACTGAAATTTGGATTGGTACTGGCTCTCATAAAAAAAATTACTAAGGATGTTACAAGAAAAAAATGATAGAACGAACTGGTTTGGATTTTATTTTCCTATTCATTCTAAGATAGAGATTCTAGGGAAAAGAAAACTGAACTCAAAAGGAAAAGGGTACCTGGAAAACCCATCAAACTGATGATTGGACTTATTTTTAGAGCAGCTCATTTCATATTTGGTTAAGTTGGATAAGTGCAGTAAAATCTGTGAATAAAGGTTTTTGATATTTTCTGATTTGTACAGATGTTTTGTTATATCCTCTCAGTGAAGTTATTTTCAGAAAATAGTTCTGTCCTCTGCAGCTCATACAGTACTCTTGCAAGCATTGTCTGACTTGAAATGAAGGAACTCCTTACATCATTTGAGTTACCTGGGATCTGTTCTCACTTCTCAATTTTAGTTTTACTCTATTTGTTAATGTGAAAGCTAACGATTCCCTTGGAAAAACTGGAACAATTCTATTCTGTGAAGATGCATTGGGGATTAGCCCTACTGCAGACCCCTTCTTATGCACAAAATGTCAGAGATTCTGGCATCTCTGAATTTTTTTGATACTTTGATGGCATGTAACTTCCCCATAAAATGGAGAAAAGTGAGTAGACAACACAAAGTACACGAGTTGCAGCTGTTGGGTGGTTGACTAGGCGGATTCAGTGGCTGTCTGACTCCCATTTTCACCCCTGCTTGTCCACCTATGTGACTCAGTCTGTGCCTTGGCAAAATTAAAGATGATCATTGACAGAGCCCTTAAGCATTCCTGTCCCATATGAGACACATGGATGTCAAAATCACAATGACAAAGGCCAGTAGTATTACAATAGCAAATGGATTATTGTAGTAACACATCCCCATCTTTGTAACAGCTTTTTCTACTTTAGCAAACTGTATTTATCACTTTACTACACAATGAACCCACAGGGGGTGCTAATTGTTCATTAATTAAATTTTAGCCTTTCAACACTTTTGTATTCTCCAGTGGCCTTGTCTGCAGTGAAATATATAGCGTGGCCTTTTTAAACCGCTGAAAATTCAAGGTGGCTTTCCTGCTACCATGGATACTATATAGGTGAAATGAACACATTGCAGGACTATTATGATTCCTTGTAACCCACAGTTTTCCAGCTTTGGACCAAAGATTTCATGTTGGAAAAATACTCAGCAAAGTGTAGTTTAACATGACAAAACATTCTGTGACACCAGAGGCCTCGGAATAGTTTGATTTCTTTATTAGAAAATTCTGTTGGTTTATGGTTAGTCTTCAAGAAAACTATTAACATGGGGGAGTGAACTTTCAGGGATCCATCATTCCCTAATGAAGCTATTGCAACTTGCTTTTTGTAGAGGAAGAATCTTCTTTATTGTTTCCCTGGTGAAAAGTTAATTTGAAAATCAGTAATGGGGCCGGTGAGATGGCTCAGCGGCGTAAGCGCCTGCCTGGCAAGCGCGAGGGCCCGAGTTCGACTCCCGGAACCCACATACGAAAAAGGGGCCGGTGATATCGCTCAGCAGCACGAGCACCTGCTGGCACGCGAGGTCCTGAGGTCGAACCCCCGGTACCCACAAAAAAAAAAAAAAGAAAATCAGTAATGATGGACCTGATGGGACTGTGCAACTTCCCGAGTATTTTCCAAAAGAGGTGGCTGTGTCTTTAAAGCACAGGAGATACAAACACTTCACGCCACTGCAAGGGATATTGAAGCAAAACAAAATTTGCCTCCAGGAATTTCTAAATAAGCAAAGTAGTGAGTTACAGGGTGGCGTTGTCATTGTGGAATGTGTCTGCAGGACCTTGAATGCAGGCCATTCTCTCGCGGGGATTTTACTCTAGTAATGACTGAATCACAACTTGCTGGTGTGTGTAGCTATTAAAGAATGAGATGCTGTACATTGATTTTCCAGATACTGTAGGTAGCATTTGGAAAATTTCTTTTGTATTTTTTTTTGTCTTTTGTTTTTAAACATAAATGCCCTTTAAGTCATTTGAAATTATTAGAATCTCAACATGAAAAAAGCAACAACTAAATTATAGTTAATTTTCCTTCCTTTGTTCTCTTGTCCCATTTATCAGTTATAACTTGAAGTTAACATTGGCTTTCATAGTAGTGGTAATAATTTAGAGCACTGTTATATTTTTGTAATTCAGAAAAGTTTTTTCATACAATGTCATGTTTGATTCTTATAATACTATCTATGAGGCAGGCTGGAGTTTTTCTGTGATTGTAGACAAGAAAACAAGAACTTAATAACTTCTAGAGTTCACTGTCAGACCTGAATACATGCATACTAGGTACTTAATAAATGTTACTTAAATAAATGAATGAACTAAATAGGCAATGAGTAAACTGCTTCAGAAACTCTTTATGGCACAAGGTCAGATATAAACACAAGAGCATGTAGTAAATAATAGTGGCTTCTAGCTCAAAATCATAGAGAGAAAAAGAATAGAGATGCAGGAGATCTACTCCAGTGATGTCTGTCATTACTAAAGCAAAGATAAACGTTTTAAGCAGCTGAGAACACTCTCAGTCTCAGCCCTGTAAACAGATGTGTGAGGCACGATTGTCTGTTACACAACTGGAAGAGCTTGGTGCTTATCATTAGTTGTATATATTTTGAAGTGAGCCAAAAGATAGAAAAAGCCGATCTCATCCCCTCGTAGTCGGAAGCACTTTTCCTTCTGTCTGATTTCAGAAACACAATGTCTTGATTTCCATGCGAGAGACGAGAACTGTTCTCTAACTGGTTTCACATCAGCCTTTTCGTCTGATTGGAGAGGTGGAGTTAAGTGTGAACTGCTTAAAAATGCAGTGTTTTCTGTTTAATTTGGCTGCAGAAGATGGAATTCACTGAGCTCCGTCTGTTCAAATGAACTTTAAGCAACAGCAAGCAAAACATTTGTCCTCTTCAACGCTCACGCAATGCAAATGCTCGCGTCTGTGAGAGACAGCACACGTGGAGAGCCCAGGATTACCTAAGCAGAGCAAAGGAGTGGTAACCACTTCTTATTGCTGAAGGTGGCTCATCTCGAGCGTTAAAGGGTTGTTGGGGAAAAGTGAATCTCTTTTTTTTTTTTCTTTTTTTTTTTATTAGTATTGAAAAGAAAAAAATTAACCTCTGAGCTCTGATATCTGGAATTCATCTTAAAACTGCATTAAAAAATGTGCACAGCCAATCCCAGAACCCACAGCTGCTGTCATTAATGGCATCCACCCTTTTTCCCATAACCTAACTTAATGTATTTCATTGTCCTCCCAGAACAGTTGGGAATACTACAGGATGTAGAAGCACCTGTGAATGATGAATAATTTTAAAGTTCACATTTCTCTTTTGAACACCCAGTAAAGAGTATTCATTTTTAGGCAGTTAAATAAGCTTATATGATAAAGGAATGAATTTAATACAGAACTGTTGATGTAAAAGGAAAAAATCAACAACAACAAAAAGAAGCATGAAAGTTAAATATTATTAGAGTGGCAGTTTTTCCAAAACTGTTGGCATTTCTACTGAGAATGAAGGGAAGCAACTGGATGACTTTATCCTTTAGCAATTTAAATCATTGCTGTAAAAATGTATTGCGTAATTTGTTTAGATGTTTTTAAATATAACAATGTAATCTCGTTAGTACGATGGCCCTCGGTAACATGACAGATACCCTTTTTACCTGTATCTGTTAAATCCACATTTCAAAGCATCATTCTTTTTAAGTAGCACTGAACTTCTCTTCATGTTTGTGCACACCTGTGTGTCTCCCTCAGGATTCTCAGCTTATGTTAAGGTGGCTCAGGTAGCTAATGAATGAAAACAGTACTGTGAACTCTGTTCAGTAAGGAAGTTCACAACTGCTCCAGTAGCCTGCTGGCAGAAATAAAGAATCATCTAAGGGAAGGAGGGGAAACCTGGAAGTTTGTTTTGGTGTTATGTTTTAACCTATTGTTTGACACTTCAAAAAATAATCCGCTAAATTAACTTATTATGATGTTAAATAATGCCATGATTGTATTGCTGGTGTTTTAAGGGGAAGAGAGGTAATTTCAAAATTATATACTTGGCTTCAGAATTGCATGGAAACATACTTGTTCCAAGGTTACCTGTCTGTAAAGACCCAAGATTATATCTTATGTATGATAATTTAATGTTTGGAATGTAGTCAGCATAGATTTATGGTCCATTAATTCTTAGATATTACCAACAATTTGTATTTTATTTCCTTGCTGGCTATGTATACAACTGTGACTGCTTAAGGTGCTATAGATTTCCTTTGGGCCAGTCTTTAGAACTGATATTCCAGGGGTCTCATTAAAGGAAAGAAAATATTAAAATGTGTTTATACTCTATACATAGAAGCTTGCACATGGAAACAGAAATGGATGCAACACTTATAAATCTTTTTGTTTACATATGCAGCTTTTCTTCTAGCCATGATAAGGTGCCCTAGAAACATTCACTGATCTTTGTAACACCCAAGAGGGTAAGTAGGGAGAATTATTATCTTCATATTGCAGGTGAAATACCAAGGTAGGGGCAGATTAAATGACTTGGTCAGGTCACTCACCAAGTCAGTTATGAAGCTAGAAATAAAACTCCAGACTCCTGACGTTTAGTTCTCATCTGAGTCGTGTTGCTCCCACACACATGACCCAGGCTGTCGGGACCTGTGTGTCTTTTCTACACTGGAATGTAGAAAAGTAGCCATGCTGGGAATCCTGGCCCTGGCAGGTGTCACCTTGCTGTGTGGCACTTGGACACACATGGTGCTGATTCCCTGAAGACCAGTTAAGATATTACTCTGCTGGTATGGGAACAAGCTTAGGGAACAAAAGGATGTTGCCAAGCCAACCTCTTGCCCACTCTGCCCTGCGAAGAGCCATGTGTGTTGGAAGTCTCCAGAACTTCAGAGATGTGGATAATTTCTTTAGCATCTCCATGACTCAATCCACTTTCTCACTTTAATTTCCCCTTAATAACTGCAGTTTGTCCCTGTTGTTGGAATCCACAGTGAAAAGGCTCGATCCCTGTCCTCAGGACCTTACACCAAGACTTGCTTTATGAAACAAAATAAATATGCACACTGCTCCTAACTGTCCTGCACATGTCCTCTTTCTCCTTCTTTCACCCTATTATTTTTACTTCTGGCTGCTGTGATAAGGCTTGGAAGCCAACAAGCGGCCTAGGCTCTTGCCATTTCTCTTCCACAGTGGCAGGATATACACAGATTCTCTCTGGCCTCCTTTGGATGAATGTGCTCGCCAGGCCGTCAGCAGTAGCCAGGATAAAATCAGGTCCAATCTTCACTTACTCCTCCTCAGGCTGGCACGTGAAGGGCTGGTGGCTCACGTCACAAAGGTACTTTGTGCTCTGGTCCCCTTTTTCAGTGGAATAACTCCGAGGATGACTTCACTGTTCTGTTAGTGAGCACTTTCCCCCATAAATATGACGGAACAGGTGTTGCTGTGCTGCTAACTGCGTTTCCAGCTGTCCTCCTCCAACACAGACCGGCAAAATCTGTTGTTCCGTCCTTGCAGGCAGACTGGAGAGCTGTGGAGCCCGAGATGGAGGTCTTCCTTGCAGGATATGGCCGACTCGATGCCAGAAGATGGTCGGGAAAGCCTGGCTGGCTAACAAAGACAGGCCTTCAGCGGCTGGGTGTAGTTCCAGTTCTGCATCCCCTTTGGCAAGAGCACAGAGGCTGCTGCACTGTGGCCAGCCAGCAAAATTAGGAAATAAGGACCTCTTTTATTTACTCAGGCTGCTGAATCATGGGCATTCCTGTCTGCTTGGAGAAAAGTCAGGCGGCTCTACTTTCCATGGAAAGTCTCAGGAGTGTTTCAGACTTTCATCTCCGAGTGTTCACACACTTGTTTTAATGTGCTTTATGGAAATGTTGAAACTCAGCAAGTCCAGTCGCTGTAGAAAAACATCTGCACCAACTATGCACACACATTTGCATCTTTAAATAGACTTTTAGGCCACAAAGCCGGTTTCCAGAAAAGTTTCTTTTTTTTTTTTTTTTTTCCGCTTGTAAGAGCTATAGCTCTCTGAGAGTCAGCGAGTGTGAAGTGATTGATTCCAAAAATTAAAATTTAACATGGACATGTTAAATAGTTCACATTGAAATGCAGAAAACCTGCCATAACACAGAAAGATAGTCCCTCCAAGCAGCACTTAGTGAGTGCTGAAGGGGAAAAAGTTCAAGCTGATTCTGAAAACAGAGTTGAAAGAAACCTCCATAGAGTCTTCCATGTGTAAAAAACAAATTGAAATTGTTTAATCTATATCAGCTATGTCCACATGGTTTGTATTGTGACTGCCAGAAAGCTTACGTTAATGGGGATGCGTAACTTCCGAAGACTTAGGTAGGTTTGAGTGATTGTTGGTAAAAACACCACCACTGTACATCTTGGGGGGGTCTGATGCCCGTAGGATGTGGACCAGGGTTGGTGGGAGTCCATGAGTTCCTTCTGTGTCCTTGGGTTATGGTGACAACGGGCAGGGAATAAAACATTCTCAGCTTTCTTGAACCCCAGTTAAAAATTGGATCCTAATTGTCAGTTAACTTGACATGTAGTTGCAATTTACAGGCTAAAGAGAACAGTTGTGTAATAGGCATCATTAGTCCCAGACCACAAACAAGAACCTGATTTAAACATAGTGTCTGGGATCACACACTTTTTATAAGGGCCCATCGCTCTATAATTCTTTTTACATTTGTATAATAATATCTCATGCCTGGACATAGTCTACAATTTAATGATAAATTCAGTTGCAAAATTTTCAACCTCAGTAGTTATTTCCTCCCAGTCTAGATGCATGACAAATTCTGATTCACTGCTTTTCCCCAAATGTACAAATGAGATGATGTGTTTGAAAATATTTTTAAATGAAACAGCAGGATTTAAGTGTAAATGATAAATGTGAAATGTGGTTAAGTTTTTATATAGAATGCTGAGCAGATTTAGCAAATAGTAATTTTTTTCAGTTAGAGGAAATATCAGAATCTTTAGTTGGCTTCAGGGAAACCAACTTTTAGGTGCCTTGATGCCTCTTTTTAAGGGAAAAATAGATGCTCACTGGGATTTTTTTGGTTTTAGGATTTTTTTTTTTTAGGTATATTTCTGTGTGTTGGGTGGTAAGTTGGGTTTATCTGCATATGTTCTTGATGTATTCGCTTTAAATATAAATCTCACCTGCAATACTCAAGCCCTTTCTGAGGCTGGAAGCCTGTTGGGTTATGGAGTCCTGTGAACGAAGATGCAAAATCATACGGTTTTCCACTTGTATTGCAGAGCTTTGTTGCAGTGGGCAGGGATCCAGGAGTGGTGTTTGGTTGTGTTCTCAGGGTGAGCGGGTTGCCATCTGGCATTGATAGTGAGATGGTGTTGTCATCAGTTTCTAGATGCAGGAAAGGAATGATCCTCATCTGTTTCCTGTGGATAAGGAAGAGGCTGCCAATCTAGTAAAATCTTGTTACCTTAAAGAAAGCAGACATGGAATTCGTTTCATAATGCTTGCCATTTTCTGCTTTTATGTTTATCACTTAGTGTAGAAATGAACTTTAGCGCTGAAGAATTTAAACTTTCTCGAGCATGTTCTCATTAATGGCTATTAGAATATTCTAATAATGTCCTAATTGAACACATTGTTCTAACAGTAACTCTATCCTCATCAGCCCTCCTGCAGGATTCTTACTTTTTGTATTTGTGAAAAATCTTGCTCTTTTGGAGGGTGAATGGTTTTAAAATTTCTTCTGATTTTGAATGATAGATTGTTTTGAAAAGCAAAGAAGAGAGGTTTCACAGCCTGTTTTGAGAAGGTCTTATTTTCCACTTGGATGTTAGAAAGGCAACAGAAATCAGAGTGCACATTTGTTAAGGACAGAGTTTTAAAAAAAACAACACCTAAAATAAATATAAGGTAGAGTTCTTTTATGGTTAGCTTGCTAAGTTTATGTCTGGCTCGCACTTTTGTTTGTCTTCTCTTTGTTACTCATAAATCCTTCAGCATTTACCATAATCATTTATCACTTTTCCTGTTTCCAGTTTTTCACAAGTTGCTTTGTCTCTGCTCACCTCAAAGTGCAGGTCCTGTTTAGCTAAGGAAGTTCGGGCCGCTGAAGCTTTTTGCAAAAGGAAGAAATGGTGGGCCACCTCTTGAACTCTCCAAACAAAATACACTATAAAATCTGGCCTTGGTGAAACTCTCATTTTTTTTTGATCCTGGCTGATCCTAGCTACATATAATATCTAGCAGTACCTTTCTAACATTTAATAATCCATTTTCTGGCCTATAGTATTCGAATCTTTCAGTTATTGAAGAAATCCTGGTTGTCTTTATTACACAAGACATAATTATTATTGTGTTTTCTGTCTTCTTTCATGTACTTACTTTTTAATATTTTTTGCTGAAAGCAATAAGGTCTGTATCAATAAGAACCCCATAAAAGATTTTGGTCTTCAGAATTGCCTTTTTTATAGAAAAACAAGGAAAATGCAGGGGGAATTTTTTATTAAATATTAGACATCTGGGTTGACTGCGTTAATTTTAAATCATTCCTGTAATATTTCCTCTTTTCATTTGGTTCTTCAGATGCTCACATAATATGCAAATCATTTTAGAATGAATACAAAAGAAACATTAAATATATTAAAATCTGCATTTTAATAAAATTGTCAATGTGTAATATATATCTTGCTTCTAAGGAAGAATGATAAAAAGTAATAAGAGAGTAATTTAGACATAGAAATATTTAATATCTTTTTTATATTTTACAACCCAGTAAAAAGTAAATGTAGAATAAAAGCTTTGGGCTCAGGTTTGAAAATGTCTCACTCTAACATTCTGCCCTCCTTTTTTTTCCCCATGAAAGGTTCAAGATGGTGCAGCTGTGTGTGCTTGTTCCACAGCGTGGTAGACTTGCTTCCAAGTTCCTGATGTTTGAAGTGAAACATCTCCTTGCTTCTCCTTGCAGATGGCGTGGATGTTGAAGACGATCCCACGTGCTCCTGGCCAGCCTCCTCACCTTCCAGCAAGGACCAGACTTCCCCCAGCCATGGAGAAGGTTGCGATTTTGGAGAGGAAGAAGGTGGCCCTGGACTGCCATACCCCTGTCAGTTCTGTGACAAGTCGTTTAGCCGCCTCAGCTACCTAAAGCACCATGAGCAGAGTCACAGTGACAAACTGCCTTTCAAGTGCACCTACTGCAGTCGGCTGTTCAAACACAAGCGGAGCCGAGATCGCCACATAAAGCTGCACACTGGGGACAAGAAGTACCACTGCAGCGAATGCGATGCTGCGTTCTCCAGAAGTGATCACTTGAAGATCCACTTAAAGACTCACACATCCAACAAGCCATATAAATGTGCCATTTGTCGCCGTGGGTTCCTGTCCTCTAGCTCCTTACACGGACACATGCAGGTTCATGAGAGGAGCAAGGACGGCTCCCAGTCTGGCTCCAGGATGGAGGACTGGAAGATGAAGGACACTCAGAAGTGCAGTCAGTGTGAAGAAGGCTTCGACTTCCCGGAAGACCTCCAGAAGCACATTGCAGAGTGTCACCCTGAATGCTCCCCGAACGAGGACCGTGCGGCCCTTCAGTGTGTCTACTGCCATGAGCTCTTTGTCGAGGAGACGTCCCTCATGAACCACATGGATCAGATGCACGCAGGAGAGAAGAAGAACTCATGCAGCATCTGTTCTGAGAGTTTCCACACAGTTGAGGAACTGTATAGCCACATGGACAGTCACCAGCAGCCGGAGTCCTGCAATCACAGCAACAGCCCTTCCCTGGTCACAGTGGGCTACACCTCCGTGTCCAGTACGACTCCAGATTCCAACCTCTCAGTGGACAGCTCAACCATGGTGGAGACCGCCCCGCCAATCCCAAAGAGTCGAGGGAGAAAGAGGGCTGCTCAACAAACCCCCGATATGACCGGCCCCTCGGGTAAACAACCGAAAGTTACGTACAGCTGTATTTACTGCAACAAGCAATTGTTTTCGAGCCTTGCGGTTTTGCAGATTCACCTGAAAACTATGCATTTAGATAAGCCAGAACAGGCCCACATCTGTCAGTATTGCTTGGAGGTCTTACCCTCACTCTATAACCTAAATGAACATCTTAAGCAAGTGCATGAAGCTCAGGACCCAGGCCTGATTGTTTCTGCCATGCCTGCCATAGTTTACCAGTGCAACTTCTGTTCTGAAGTTGTCAATGACCTCAACACCCTTCAGGAACACATCCGATGTTCTCATGGATTTGCAAACCCTGCAGCTAAAGACAGTAATGCGTTCTTTTGTCCCCATTGCTATATGGGGTTTCTCACTGACTCTTCCCTTGAAGAGCATATAAGACAGGTCCATTGTGACCTCAGTGGCTCTCGATTTGGGTCTCCAGTGCTTGGGACTCCAAAAGAACCAGTAGTAGAAGTCTATTCCTGTTCCTATTGTACAAATTCACCAATATTCAACAGTGTGCTTAAATTGAACAAGCATATCAAAGAGAATCATAAAAACATTCCCTTGGCCCTGAATTATATTCACAATGGGAAGAAATCCCGGGCCTTGAGCCCTCTGTCCCCTGTGGCCATTGAGCAGACATCTCTTAAGATGATGCAGGCAGTAGGGGGCACACCCACGCGTCCAGCTGGAGAATATATCTGTAATCAGTGTGGTGCTAAGTACACGTCCCTGGACAGCTTTCAGACTCACCTGAAAACTCATCTTGACACTGTGCTGCCAAAATTGACCTGTCCTCAGTGCAACAAGGAATTCCCCAACCAAGAATCCCTGCTGAAGCATGTGACCATTCACTTTATGATCACCTCCACCTATTACATCTGCGAGAGTTGTGACAAGCAGTTCACATCCGTGGATGACCTTCAGAAACACCTGCTGGACATGCACACCTTCGTCTTCTTCCGCTGCACGCTGTGCCAAGAAGTTTTTGACTCGAAAGTCTCCATTCAGCTGCACTTGGCTGTGAAGCACAGTAATGAGAAGAAAGTCTACCGGTGTACGTCCTGCAACTGGGACTTCCGCAACGAGACCGACTTGCAGCTCCATGTGAAGCACAATCACCTGGAAAACCAAGGCAAGGTGCACAAGTGCATCTTCTGTGGTGAGTCCTTCGGCACCGAGGTGGAGCTCCAGTGCCATATCACCACCCACAGCAAGAAGTACAACTGTAAGTTCTGCAGCAAAGCCTTCCACGCCATCATTTTGCTAGAGAAGCATTTGCGGGAAAAGCATTGTGTGTTTGAGACCAAGACACCCAATTGTGGGACAAATGGAGCCTCAGAGCAGGTACAGAAAGAGGAAGTGGAGCTGCAGACCTTGCTGACCAACAGCCAGGAGTCCCATAACAGTCACGACGGCAGTGAAGAAGACGTGGACAGCTCTGAGCCTATGTATGGGTGCGACATCTGCGGGGCAGCCTACACCATGGAAACCCTGCTGCAGAATCACCAGCTTCGGGATCACAACATCAGGCCTGGAGAAAGTGCCATCGTGAAAAAGAAAGCCGAGCTCATTAAGGGGAATTATAAGTGTAACGTGTGCTCTCGAACCTTCTTTTCTGAAAATGGCCTCCGTGAACATATGCAGACCCACCTAGGCCCTGTCAAACACTACATGTGTCCCATTTGCGGAGAGCGGTTTCCCTCCCTTTTAACTCTTACTGAACACAAGGTCACACACAGCAAGAGCCTTGATACTGGAAACTGCCGAATTTGCAAGATGCCTCTCCAGAGCGAAGAGGAGTTTTTGGAGCATTGCCAAATGCACCCTGACTTGAGGAATTCCTTGACAGGGTTTCGCTGTGTGGTGTGCATGCAGACTGTAACCTCCACCTTGGAACTCAAAATCCATGGGACATTCCACATGCAAAAGACAGGGAATGGGTCTGCTGTTCAGACCACCGGGCGTGGCCAGCATGTTCAGAAACTGTACAAGTGCGCATCTTGCCTCAAAGAATTCCGTTCCAAGCAAGATCTGGTGAAACTCGACATCAACGGCCTGCCGTATGGTCTGTGTGCTGGCTGTGTGAATCTCAGTAAGAGCAGTAGCCCAGGAATCAGCCTCCCGCCTAGCACGAATAGACCAGGTTTGGGCCAGAATGAGAATCTGAGTGCCATGGAGGGCAAAGGCAAGACAGGGGGACTGAAGACACGCTGCTCCAGCTGCACCGTGAAGTTTGAGTCTGAAAGCGAACTCCAGAACCACATCCAGACCGTGCACCGAGAGCTCGTGCCAGACAGCAACAGCACACAGCTGAAAACGCCACAAGTGTCGCCCATGCCCAGAATCAGCCCCTCTCAGTCAGATGAGGTAACTTGCCTTTCTAACATTTGCTATTTAACCTCCTCCTAGAAATGGTCCCCATTTTTTTGTTAGCACTTTCCACAACCTTATTTATGATCACATGCCAAGGGATGCTTGGTTTGAAATGCAATGTTTCTTTTCCCCCATAGCCATTAGCTAGCAATTACTTCCTCCTTGATAAGCAGCATTTTGGCTTGAATGGTGCAAAATAGGACTAATTCCAGTCTCCCTAGGATATTGTCTTCTCTGTGACTGAAGAGACCAGCACTCATGCCAACACCACTGAGACCTGGAATCTCAGCGTAGCTTCACTGCGAGTTGAAATCCCCAGCTATGACTTGTGTATATGGCAGAGAGATAATGACACAAAAGTAAGATAGTGTGAGCCAACAGGCTAGCTTAGAGTAAATTAAAAAGAGTATATATATATTGGTGGATAACAAATTGGGTTGGAGTGGCTTTTTAATTCCATGTTGTCAACATTCATTGCTTTTCTTTGTCTTCTGAGTCATGAGAAAAAAAAATTTTCCTCACAACAGGATTTTGAAAAAACCCCTACATTTATTAAGCACCACATGCCCATTATCCGTTTAAAGGTACTGTCCCTGTACTGCCACTCTCTTTGTTTCAAAATTAATATTTTCTCTGCCCTCAGCTTCAGAGCACTGTAGATTCGTGTTTCTTTTGCCACAGTGAGCACCAGAAACAAGTTCATTTACAGTGAAATAGTTTTGGAAGTCATCATTTCTAGAGGCTGAGCAGAGGATAGCTCCTTTTAATATAATTTCTTTCTGCTTTATCACCTGGTTTCTAACAGCTCTTTCCTCTTCCCTACATGCACCTATCTGGAGATCCATCCAAATGAAAACCCCAGGGAAATCCTTGTCCCTTCAGTTTGGGGTTACAGCATTTTCCTTATCTTGTCTCTGCACTCACCCCCTCTTGGAGGGCTCCCCGCATCTCCCCGCAGATAGCTATCAGGCAGCTGGTAGGGGAGAGCGGAGGAGGCGACACACAGCCATCCTCACCAAATGTGGCATCTGTGTGACAGGCAGACTCCCAAACTTTGAAGCTGTTCTCCCTTCTCCCCTGCCCAAGTTAATCTGCACTTTTCTCTCATTTAAATAAATGAAATCCTTTCAAACTGATGAAGACAGCTGGAGGAACATAGTTTTGATAATGGCTCATGGCTCATGTGTTGGATCAAATACAGTAGTTTGTTTTGAAACATATTCGTAGTTATAATCATCCGAAATGAATTTTTTCTGAACTTTTTTTTTATTTCAAAAGTGCTTAAGTTTGTACAAAAGTTAAAGGAATGACGCGATGGACATGTGTGTGTTTGTGCATTGATATCCCAGCTTTATCAGATAGAACATTTTATTATGTTCTCTTTCTGTCTCTACTGTTTTGTTGTCAATCTGAGCCATGCGAAACTAAGTTGCAGATATTGTAACATCTCCTTAGAATAAGGACATTTCTTGTTTAACCATAATATCACCTGGTTTCTAATAGCTCTTTCTCCTTCGTTGGTAAATGCAATTAACTATATTAGCCAAAGACATTAAATCTGTAATATTATCTATAAGAGGCCCATATTCAAATTTCCCCCAGTTATCCCCAAAATGGCTTATGTTCCTAAATGCTGTGTAAGGATTCTTAAAACATTTATGCAGAAAATTACTCCTTTCCTTTTTAGGAGTTTGAGTATTCGTGTTTAAGTGTTAGGGAAAGGGGATTTAAAAATGACTGCAGGGCCGGTGAGGTAGCTCAGTGGCATAAGCGCCTGCCTGGCAAGCACGAGGTCCTGAGTTCAACTCCCAGTACCCACATAAAAAAAAAAAAAGACTGCATTTGTCTGTGTGTGTTTGTGTGTGTGTGTATGTGTGTGTGTGAGAGAGACACACAAAGAGACAGAGAAAGAGAGACAGAGACATTGATCTGGTGTCCATTTAAAATCAAGCAAAATCTAACTCTTATTTTAGAAGACTGTTTATGAGAGGGTATATTTCTGTTTCTTCTTGTCTGTTCATGGTTTATATTTTCTGATATTTATAAATTGCTATATCTTTTAATTCCATTTGAAATAAAATATTTTGAAATGGAGGCTATATGAAGAGTACTTGCACTTTAATTTGGTTCCAGTTACTTGAGTAGGAGTATTTATCCTTAAGACATCTTTATAACTAAATCTTACTGATAATAGAAAAGCTTATCTACACCCTGCACTTACACAGAGCATTATCTTTTTTTTTTTTTTTTTTGTGGGTACCGGGGGGTCGACCTCAGGACCTTGCGCGCCAGCAGGCGCCCGTGCCGCTGAGCGATATCACCGGCCCCTTTTTTGTATGTGGGTTCCGGGAGTCGAACTCGGGCCCTCGCGCTTGCAAGGCAGGCGCTTACGCCGCTGAGCCATCTCACCGGCCCCCAAGAGCATTATTATAAGTATGTTTCAAATACTTGTTGAAGACCTACAATAGTGATTTTTTAGTACTTAGTTGCTAAGAGTCAAAAACAACTCATGATGCAGAAGCGTACCTTCTTATGAAACCTGGTTGAGAAGAGCTTATAGCAATGTCCTTAATTGACCAGATATTAAATTTTAAATATTTCATTTGTGTGCCTCAAAAGTTCACCAAGTTGTTCAACATTTTCATCAGTGTATAACCATTTTAAAATTCATTATACTATTGAAATCATAAAATTGTACGTGCTACCCTCTAAAGTTAAAAATGTATGGAAGGCCACATTATTTGGACTGCCATCAAAAATTATCTAAACACACATGAGATTACAAAAAAAGCCTACAAATGTAATGTGTTGGCAAGAAAAAGACATATTAAGTATTCACGTGTTTGCGTTCTTGGTGATTTTTCATTATAAGTGGTATTATACTCTGGTTTCTCTTCAGGTAGTATAAATCTTTCACCTCATTATGAACGCTATGTAAATTTTTTGCCAGGTAAAGGAGAAGTTTTTATATCAGTCTTTGCCAAAAGTCAGGTATATAATACAAGAATAAATTTTATCGCCAAAAGAAATGCAACATGTATGTCTATTAACCTAGGTGTCCCAGGTAGGAGGAGCTGAAGGACTTGACACTGTAGATGATATGTTCAGCTCCTCTTCTTGCTGAGGATTGAGGCTTCTGAAAAGAAAAGAAGACCATGGGAAATAATAAAATCTGGACACACAGATATTGTCAAGGAGATTCAGTTTTTCTGGATCATGACTCGTCACATAAGGATATTGGTAGACACTCACATGTATCTAGCAAAGGCTGACAAAAAAATACTTGATTGATACTAGATTACCTAATTAAAAGGGATTTAAATTTAAATATAAATTTAGAGAATAATAAGTACTATATAAAACCATACAATTCAAAAAAATGGATGAAAGACAAAGACATGTGACATTCAAAGAAGGCTAATTGTAGGCAGCTGTCATGTCGTGGAGATATTTGGAATTGAAGACAGAAGATCTGACTTCGAGCCCTATTCTTCTGCTTTAATACTTTCTGACTTTCTGAAAAATGCTTTATTTGTGCTGAATTTGTTTGATTATTAATCTAACTCTATTGTAGAGACCTTGCTTTTTATGAAATATTTTGGAGAACCCATTCACTCTCCTTTGCTCCTCAAAGGTTGAGTATGATATCAATTTACACATAATCTACAGTGTCTATAAATGGTAGTGTTAATTGGAGACAGGCAGAACCCTGGCCATCCAGCTTTTTCTGCACAGGAAGTGCCTTGTAGAGTTCCTGATGTTTACGATGTGTTGAGTAATGTTGGTTGCTCTTCTAGGTTCGTCAGTACCGGTCTGGCCATCTGGGCAGATGCTGCCCCATCTGGACCTCAGAATGTTGCCTTGTGACTTGGATGTTCTATAATAGATGTTGGGAGCATGTGTCCTTCTGGGTGCATTTTTCCAGAAGGGTTCACAGTCAGGTTTCTCTGTGGGATTATTCTAACACACACCATCCCCACCAGTCCATTGAAGTTGCTCTTGCAAGGGTCATCATTATCTTCATGTTGTGACATGCACAGAATGTGCCACTGATACAAAACTAGAAGGAACAGTGGAGGCCATTGGATTATATCAACAAAAAGCCAGGCCCAGAGAAAGTGAGATTGCCTAAGATTCCACCGCTGGTAAGTGGCATGCAGAGGCAGAGGCAAGGGAGTTCAGGTTTCAAACTTCAGGTTCGAGATTCTTCTCATAATCCCAGAGGCACTTCCTCTAGCTGCTATCCATGCCCTTTCCACAAGTCCCCTCAGTACTGCTGTGTTCTTCCCACTTCTCATTCATTTCTTCTGCTTGCTGCAGAAAATCCTCTGCTTCCATGTCTTTGCTGCATCTGACTTCTCTAAGGTCTGCACTAGCTGGACTGACCAATGGAACATACTCTTTTCAAAAAGGTAAATCACTTTTGTCACTAAATACTTGTCACTAATGGCTTTTCCCTTTCAATGGAGCCTCAGTGTTCCTTCCTGGCCTACTACACACTCGAGAATCCTCCACAGCCTCTCCGTTCCTGTCCGTGCCTGTAGGTCAGTCACCCCTTGCCGCTGTCACAGTGCTCTTTCTGTGTGGCCTCAACAGCTCCCCTAGCTTTGGCTGCCATCCTTTAACCAGGACGCTTCAAATTCTGTCTCAAAGGTATGGAAGAGAACTTTGGAGAATGACGGACACATTCCACAGTTTGATTGTGGCAATAGTTATACCGCTGTGTAATTTGTCAGTATTTACCAGATGTAAAATTAATGAATTTTTTATGGAAATCATACTTCAATGAAGCTGATTTTTAAAAAGCAATTTGTATCTCCAACTCACATCTTTCCACTGAGCTGCAGACTCATACATTCAGCTATCTGCTGGATTATCCATGAACTTCAGACTCAGTGAGTCTGGAATTGAGCTCATCATCTTTCTCTAAATCTGCTTTTTCCTCCTTATATTTTGTTTTACTGATGCATCCACTGATCTTCTCAGTCCCTTCCTTTTTCTCTACACCAGGCTGTTTCCACTTCTGGTCCTCCAGGCATCTGTGTCAGTTTATATGTATTTCTAGAACCAACCCCTACTTCCACTTGCTTACTACATTCTGAGTTCAATCTTGGATCATCTTTTCACTGAACTATTGAAACAGCCACACAGTTGGTCTCTCTGACCTTAGTCTTTCTATTTTCAAGTCCAAAATATTCTACCTGTATCACCCAAATTATTTTACCTATATTTATCCAAATAATGTTTTATCTATATGTCTTATTATTTTCAAATCTTTATGTAGCTGCCAGAATAATTTATCTAAACCACATCTGTGTAGCGTGTCCCTTCCTATCTGAAGCATTTTAAGTGCTCTGCACCCCTTTCTCTATAGGACAACATAATCTTTTTTATTATAAACAATAGGGCCCCTGAATAAGTTTGTCTTCTTTTCCCAAAACTCACTTTATTGTATGATTGGAAGCACTCTAACGCTCATATAAGAAGTTGCTTCTGTGCCTTACTCAGCCATCCTGTCCATTCCACCCAGATATTTGCCCTCCTGGCTGCCCTCCTCCTGCCACAAGGCTTTCCAGCCTACCCTTTTCTTAGAGATTCACTACACTGGAAGGCTTCCTACGTGCCTGACTTCCCACCCCAAGCATCTCCCTACCTTCAATGTCCCATGTATATGATATGCTGTCAGCATTACATAGATAGTGCTTTATCATCATCTATTTCCATTTCTCTTTTCCTCTCATGAATTCCTTGGGGTAAGAACTTATTCTATCTCACATTTCTAGTACCTACAGCAGTGCAGGCACCCTGTAGGCAGATGCCTCACCATATCTCTACTGTGGAGCTTGTTTTTGCCTGGAGTCATCGCAGCTCTTCTCAGAATATCAAGACACCTGGACCCCTATGCTTCCTCACGTAGGAGGGTGCTGGCATTGTGATCAGAACCTTTAGTAGCTGTATGCTAACAATAGGACTGATATTCATATCTTTACCCTGTTTGGACTCAAAATGTTGCCTCATCTTTGAAGTTCCATTCTAGACATTTATGAGCCTGGGACACTGTGCTCTCCAGTCCTCTCCATTCAAGGCCTGCTACACAAGGCTGCTAATGGTGGGTATTCAAGATGGAGAAAGCCTTTCTTCTGCCGCCTTCTCCATAGCATTAAGCAGCCCTTCCTTGATGTGTCCTCTTTGATATCGTGACATCCCATTGCTGGTTTTCTTCCCATGCTTCCCTGAGGGGCCCCTCCTATGCCTTTGTAAAAGTGTAGGCATTCTTTGAGCCTGACCTCCCACCTCTTTGTCTTCCCTGTCTACTCTCATTGGGCAGTTCACCTATTCTTGTGGCTATAGCTATCTCTATATGAAGAATTCCCAAATTTTTATTTCCTACCTAGATCTACCCTTAGTTTCAGTTACTATATTCTACACACGGTTTGACTTATCCATTTGTATCTCTTTTAGATATATATATAATATTACAGTTTGTGTATAGATGTCCTCCCAAAGCTTCATGCGGTCATCAGTGGGGCTTTTTCAGAGGTGGCTGAATCTAGAGTGTGTGATGCTGAGATTAAGAGTGTGTGATTTCTGAATTAGTGCACTGATTGGTTTGGCACTGCCCTAAGCCTGGTAGCCTAGATAGAGTATAAAAGGGGCAGCAAGAAGCTTCTAAGGTCCCTTGCTTGCTTTGCTACCTTCTGCACCATGAACTGTTTCTCCTCTGCAATGCCTGTCTGCCATGCCACCCTGCCTTGGAGCCAGGTGATTATAGACTGAACCTCTACAAACTGTGAGCCAAAATAAACCTTTCCTCCTTTAACTTTGGGTGTTGGGTATTTTGTCTCAGCAATGGGAAAAGTAACTAAGATACATAAACACCAAAGTTTTGATTTTCTTTCCTGAAACCTATTAGCCAGACTTCATTGTTTTAGTGAAGGGAAACACCCTACACACAGTTACCCAAGCATTCACTGAATCATTCTCAGTTCCTTTCTTTCCCCCATTCTCTTCATCTAGTCCATTAATAAGCGGTCTGGATTCTGTACCCAGGAAGTATCTTCCGATGTCTTGTCCTCTTCTATCTCCAAAGCCATCCTTTTGGTCTAGATGTCTTCTGGTAAAGTCTTCTCCTTTATCTTCCATCTGCTTCCAGTCCATTCTTCATGGTCCAGAGGGAAGTGTGGACATATAAATTAAATGAGATCACTTCGCATTCTTTAGTAGCCTCCATTTTCTCAAATAAATCCTGGTCTCTCGCCAGTTTAGGAGGCCAGGCACAGCAGAGTTGCAGCAGTGGCCCCTTTTTGATCTGAGGACTCCTCCTCCTGTACCTTGTTCAGGTTCCTGAGCCAGGGTGGCCTGTGGTATCTGCATGTTCTGCCTGCTCACCTGCCCCCACATCCACTGGCTCTTTCTCATCTGTCAGGTGCCCCCCTAAAATCTTATCAAAATTGATCTCCTTTGGGGGTTTGCTTTTAAAATTGTTTTATTGGTTTACTTGTTTATTTCTTTTTTCACCTCTGAACACCCATCAATTTATCCTAAGGACTCAATAAACATATTTGAATAAATGAATATAGTAAAAATGCTTCAAAACAACAAAAAACAGTGTACACTTATTTGCTCAGACATCTAATATATAGTAACTAGTAATATGAGATATTGGTTGTTTTGCTCGAAAGTACTTAGATACTTTACAGTTAGATTTCATCTAGAAATACTAAAATTTTAAGGTTTCTAAGAATTTGAAATTCATCTTTAATACAAAGATCTCTTTTAAGTGTTTGAGAGTCAATATTCCTTCTTCATGGTTCTTATATTGAAACTGGGAATGTACATGGTGACAATTCAGAACCTACTCAAGTTCCAGAGTTCTTTTTTGTATTGTTTTATATAATAAAAACTTTCATATGAGCCCGAAAGATACAGAAGACTGCAAAAACAAACTTTATAAAGTTTTTGTATTTCCAGCTGCTAATACTAAATTTTGCTAAATTCAATATGCAAAGAGCAAAAATGGGTTAAAGCTTCCTCTGAATAAACAGTATTAAAAAATTAAGTAGACAAGTTGGACATTTTGGTACACACCTGTAATCCCAGTACTCTAGGAGACTGAGGCAGGAGGATGGCAGAAAAGTAGAAAGTTTATATGACCAAATAGATTTATAAGATTCAAGATGTTAAGTCCAGGCTGCCTTCCAGATTTATTGTTGTGGTCTGTCTTAGTTAATTTTCTCATTGGTGAGATAAAATATCCAACACCCACCCACAAGTTAAAGGGAGAAAGGTTTATTTTAGCTCACAGTCTATAGGCGTTTCAGTCTATAGTCAGCTGGCTCCAAGGCAGGATGGCATGGCAGAGAAGCCTCACAGAGGAGAAACAGTCCATGGCAGGGCAGTCAGGAGGCGGCAGCAGCAAGCAGCTTGCTTTTCCTTTTTATCCCATCCAGGTACAAGCCTTTGTGTGGTGCCATCCACACCCAGGCTGGGGATTCTGTCTTCAGTAAATCCATTCACCCACACCCAGATGTATGCTAATTCCAGTCAGTGTACTAATTTAATACCACATACCCTTAATCCCAGCATCACACACCCTAGATCCAGCAAGCTCTGTAAAGCCTCACCTATGAGCACATAAAGCTTTGGGGGGACATCTAGATACAAGCCATAACATGGTCAATGTTTATTTAGTATTTACAAAGTACTAGAACAGGGAGGTGGTGACTTTGGAATAAATACCAGGTGTGGGACGTGGACTCCTACCCATTCTTTGTTACCAGTCACATGATCACCTCATATTGATCATTGCCCCATATGCAACTATCTGTCTTAGATTTTCTGTCCTTCCATGCCTTTTCTGGACCTTTTTGCTGATATTTTCCTTTCAGTTATGGTATCTTCTAAAAATATGTGAAATTTTAAAATAGGAATATTTCTGTATATAGCTATGAACTTTGGATTGCATATAACATTCACCCTTTATTTATTAGGCTAAAATATTTGGAATCTTCCTATATTTTCCTAGAACTCCATCTAGGAGGAGGTTTTTGCTGTATATTTTTTGGCTGAAATTGTGTCAACATGGAAATTAGTAAACATATATTCAAGATAATTTGTAATAATCAAAAGCTACATTCTGGATCTCTTATATTGTCCCATCTACTACATGACATAGTTATGGTTTTCTGTTACATGTACTTTGTGGCCTATTAATTTAACACCCTAAACATGAGGGCCTTGGCAATGGTTTTTAAAAACCTAAGTAGTTGGTTCCCCTTATTTATGCTTTGCTTTGACCTTTTCACTTTTTTTTGCCCTTTTAAATCTGTATGTTACTGAAGGTTCTATTCTTAATCTGTCATTCTTTCCTCTCATTCCCATTTCCTGTTGCCTAATTATCATCCTATACAGATGAGCAAAATACTATTTCAATTATGAACCTCTAATTTATAGATTCCAGCTCCCCCTTTGACATTACCAAATTAGACATTCTCCTAGCCCTTTGATCAAATCCAACCATAATTTCTTTTTCCTCTCATTTTGGTGTTTCATCTTTCTCCTGGTCATTCTCACCTAAAACATTGTTAGTATTTCCTATAAAATCTCTCTTTCTGTACCCTGCTGAGTCCATCACTAACCTGGTACCATTGCTTCTTATTTTGTAATTCTTGACCATTTGTATCCCCTGTATCCTGCCTCCAAACGAAATGTAAACTGATCTCCTCCACTCTATTTCCGTCCTAAAATAAGTCGCAATAAATTTAAATGATGAGGGTCACACAAGTCACATTCTCTACCTACAGTCAAATAGATTATAATTGGAAAAGGTGTCTTTTAAAAATCTCATAAGTTTTAAAGTTTAAAAAAAAGGCATGGAACAAAAAAGGCTTAGAAATAGAAACTTAAAATGCTAGATTTGAAAGGTACTTACATTTAAAACTTTTAAGATACAACAAAGGCAGTACTTGAGGGAAAGTTATTAGAAAATAAAAATATATAATTTTAAAGGTATTAGTGAATTAAAGATACAGTTCGAAGTATAAGAAACAGAACAAAATAAACTCATAAAAAGCAAAAGGGAAGAAAACAATAAAGCTAAGAGTAAAAGCTGCTGAAATAGAAAACAAAGGATAAACAACAAGGAGACCTTCAAAGTACAAAATTATTTTTCTGGATAGACTAAGAAAAATATACAAACCTCTCATGAGATTAATTAGCAAAAAGGATCATAAAAGAATACTGTTAATAATGAAAAGGGAAGCCTTAAATTTATATGTGCAGAAGTTAATGGACAATAAGAAGACTGCTATATATTTAGAATGACTATAATAAAGAATGCCAGAATTCTGTGTTTGGGAGAAAGAAGGGCAATAGGAACTTTTAGTGTACTAGGGAGAGTATAACTTCATACACCTGCTTTTAAAACTGTTGATTTGTGTATTCTATAGTTAAATACCAGCCTATTTTATTCCCATCAATTCTATTTCTAGGTTTATATATAAAAGAAATTAGTGCATATGTTTACCAAAATTTCTGAACAAAAATATTGATAGTTTTGTATATGTAAGCTTTCAAGGAGAATCAACAAAAAGTTCTTATCAAAATGGAGTGAATAAGTGCATTTATATAACTGTATGAATTCATTCCACTCATAATATAATATTGTATAGCAATAATGAAGAATCTACTGCTATACAACAACTTAAATCACACACATACATCATTTTTGAGGAAAAAAGGAACCACAAACATAAAACTGCCTGACTTCATTCATGTGAAATGTAAGAAGGGGCAAAATAATCTATAATTGAGGTCAGAGCATTTATCTCTGAGATGGAACCAACTGGGAAGAGATAGGAAGGAGTCCTCTGCATGCTGGAAATATTTCTATCTTGCTCTATGTGCTGGTTATACTGGTGCATACTTTAGCAAAATTTCACCAAGGAATCCACATAAGTTTACTGTAGTTTACTGTATGTATGATCTTTCTCAAATCATCTTTTGCAAAAAAAGAGAAAAAATCAAAAATGCACAAGATAGAATAACAGAACAATAACATAAATAATTTTATGTTGCAATTAACTTGAACTTGAAACTTTCACTTAAATGGAAATAGTTTTAGAATAATATACGTTACCAAAACTGGCTCAAGAAAAAAAGTAGAATGATTCCATAAACATTAAAGAGTTTGATAAATTCTTGAAAATCTTCCCATGAAGAAAATACCCGACCTAGATGGGTTTCAGGTTGAGTTCTCGTAAACATACATATAATTCCAAAGCAGTGCCAGAAAATGCAAAAGGAAGAACACTCCAATTCATTAATGAATATGGTATAATCTTGATGTCAAAACCAGACCAAGATAATGAAAAAGAAAATTCTGGGTCAATTTTACTCATAATTTTACATTTAAAATTTTAGAGCAATATATTAATAATTAAACATTTTGTGAATAAAAACAAGATTATGTATTATGACTAATGTGGATTTATCACAAGAATACAAGGTGGGTTCAAGTTTAGGGAATCAATTAACTTAATTTACATTTGTCGCGCGCTTCTGCTCGTCCAGCGAGAAGAATCACACAACACGGGTCGGTGAAAGCTTGCTTTAATCGTTCACAGCTCCAGAGCCTCTACAAGCGTCCGCCCTGTGGCGGCTCCGTCCGTGCTCTGCTCCTAAAGGGCAGCTTTGCATGTTTTTATAAGGATAGGGGCGCCAATAGCAATACAGCAGGAAATGAAAGCTCATAGGCTATACTCATCAGTCTCTAGGCAGACTCACACATTTACAGGGCGCGAGCAGCAATGACCGCAACCAGGAAGCAGGAACCAGGCGCCATCTTGCCCAGGTCGATGGGAGGGGTAATTTAGCGCAGGCTTTGAGTCAGAAATACAGGCCGCGCCTGAGGCCTAACTGTGATGTTGGCCCCCAACATTTCCCCCTTAAAAATCACATAATAAGGCAGACGTAGCCCGTCTCGAGTGAATGTATTGGCCTGCACCCCACTATTAGCCCGGTGGTCGTTTGTGCCGGCTGCAGTCCAGCATCGACCATCCTGGGCCTCATCCTTTTTTGTGGGGCTAGGAAGTAACTGGATGGAACCTAGATGCATGCAGGCATGCATTAGGTGTTCCGCCATGAACCCCCCTGCGGAGCACCTCGTGACTTTCCTAGTCACACACTCGAGGGTGGTTGCCACACAATGGGATGGGGCCTGTCTTAGGTTGAGTCAAGGCTGGGGATCCTTGCTCTTACCCGTCTTTGGCTCACCCACCCAGCTAAAAGCGATGTTCTGCGACCCTGAGCAGGTAGGCAGCCGCTGGCCTGGCTGTAGGGCCTCCATCCGCCAACTGCATGGCAGCCATTGCTGTCAAGAGCACCTGTTGTTGAGTCTGCATTAATCTATCCAGCAGGCACTTGATAACAACCAAGACAACAAGAATACCGACTCCGATTGCAACCCAAGTTGCCAGACTGGGCCAGCTAAACCAGGAGGTGACCTTTTCCCACAATTTTGTGATGACAGTTCCCAAACTGGACAGGTCAAAAGTAACAGGCTGTAGTTGTATCTTTTTTACATTATCTAAGCCAATAGAGACCTGCTCTGAGAGATTTTTGAATGAGGGCAAGTATGTATTTTTGAGCCAGTCAGACATCTTGGACAAGGTCCGTGACCTATTAGTCTTAAAGGGTCGGAGGTCTACACATCCTCCTAGGGGGTTGCAAGCTTGATATTGGCTGAAAACCTGGACCCCCCAATTAAGGTAATGGAGCTGGATCTCTCTACATACCATAAAATGCCCCCATACGTCCCCCGATGAACTGCAGTTTTTTTATCTTGGTGACATTGGGTGGCCTTACGGGCCCGGTTGTCCATACCCCCCACCCCGAAGGAGAGTTTATCCTAGCGGTGCCATAGCACGAGTGTCAGGTTTGATTAACAAATTCTAAGAAAGGCAGAGAAGAGTTGTTAGGCTGACACTGTGCAGTAATGTTAGCATAAGAAAACACTAAGGTATCTGGAGTAACTGGGAAGCTGGTATTAAAGGCAATGGAAAGGGGCTAAACTGGGTGGATGGTGCCACAAAGCCCACAGGTACTCATCTGTGCCCTCACTCCGACTCTGGAGGGTCAGAGATGACGAGGTGCCGAGCAGGAGCCAGACAATCACCATCGGCGGCGGTGGAATACCCATCTTCCTTGGTGGTCTGGTCTTGGTGGGTTTTTGGTATATTTGCGGTCCTCGTCAGTCTTTCGGGGACCCACACCGGCTCCCGTCCAGGATCCTGTGGGAAGACACAAACCGCACCTCGGACCCAGCTGACCACCGGGTCCGGGCCCATCCACTGCCCCGTGATGACATCCTTCCAAGTGACCATCCCCTTATTTTGGAGGGAAGAATTGCAATGTTCCATCGCAGGGGAGCGGTTGTCCGAATTTAAGCTCAAAAAATTGATGGTAAATAGAGCAAGGGAGAGCTTCCTTTTTGATGAGAGGCCACGGCCTATCCCCTCCTTTTGTTTATTTAGAGTATCTTTAAGCGTTCGGTGTGTTCTTTCAATAACAGCCTGGCCCATTGGGTTGTATGGAATGCCATGTTTAAGGACTATTTCCATGGTTGCACAGAAGCTTTTGAAGGCCGCACCTGTATACGCGGGCCCATTATCTGTTTTTAGTATTTCAGGCTTTCCCCATGCAGCCCAAGCCGCAAGGCAGTGATTGATAACATTAGATGTCTTTTCTCCCGTTTCTGCTGTGGCAAAAACAACTTGAGAACAAGTATCTACTGAGACATGGACATATTTGACAGACCCAAATTCTGGGATGTGTGTTACATCCATTTGCCAGATATGACCCGGTCTGAGTCCTCGCGGGTTAATCCCATCGGACCGCTGGGGGCGCATCACGGCGCAGGTACCACAATGCCGGACAATGTCTCGAGCCTGGGCCCTGGGGATCTTAAAGTGAGCTGCCAAGGTCTGAGCATTGACATGAAATTTTTTGTGAAACTGTTGGGCTCTCTCAGCCGGGGATGAGAGCGTACATATCCATATTGGGCGCGTGGCTGCATCTACCATTGCATTGCCCTCCGAGAGCGGGCCTGGGAGCTGGGTATGTGCTCTGATATGAGCCACATAAATTTTGTGGGTTCTATTTTGTAATTGTGTCTGGATAGTTTGGAGTATAGTGAACACCGAAGAGGTGGAATTTATCGGGCCCGCGGTTTCCAGAATCTGTAAAGCATTGACTACATATTTGGAATCTGACAGAATATTAATATCCGTGGGGAATCTTGTAGGGCCATAGGAAGAGACTGAAGCTTAAGGTCAAGGGGTTGATGGTATGGTTGCCCTCCCTGGCCGGCGAGGACTGGATAGATCCCGTACAGGCCCCAGTCAATGCCGGGGACATCTCTGGTCCCTGTTTTCTTTATGACCTCCCACGTGGGGCCGTGGAAGGTACGGCAAGCGGAGGGCAAAGGGCCATCTTGGAACGGGGGAGGCGGCTCCCAGGGCGGGGCACTGGGCATAGGTCCACCCCCCCGCCGCCCCCCCCTGACGGGGGCCGGCCTACATTTAGCTCTTTAAAGTCACCACACAAATCCCGGAAAGGATTGGAAGTCTGCCACGTAGCAGCCGTAGCGCCACGTCTCGGGGAGGGGAGGCTCTTTGTTGGCGCCGAGTCTTTATTGACAGCAGCCTGAGGCCCCCGCTCTAACCCTTCTGTCCCTTCCGCCTCTGAATCTGAAGAGGAAGAATCAGACCCCGCCCTAGAATTAGCCCTCGAGCTCTCTGAGCGAGCCCTCTCAAAAGCCTTGTGCACCTCTGAAAGCGGTACAGACCCGCCTGGGCTGTCCTCTACCTTAAGGCAATATCTAACCATCTCCCAGAGGGGGCGCACGGAGGGGTCAATGACTCCCTCTTCCTCAGCAAAGCTGATATCATGTCCTAACTTTTCCCAGCAGGGTAAAGTAAGGTGCCCAGTGGGCCAGATCCACGGGGTGATCTCATGTATATTTTTAAAAAAATTTTGAACAGTTTTAGAACTCACCTTAATGCTTCGCGCTTTCAATAAGTCTCGCATCGGCTTGTGCATCGGGGCACTGTCGGAGTTCCCCATTGTGAAAACGAAACTGCTCCAGCGACACCGTCCCCGCCGTGAGCACGCCCGATATATGGGCAACCCCCGCCTCAGCAATTGAGAGCGGAATTTCCCTGAAAGTGCGTCCACCCAGGGCCAGGTTAAGCCTCCCGCTTACCTGAAGGTACGTACCGTCCTGTGACTCGATGCAGCTCCACCAGACCCCGCACGAAGGGTGATCAGTTCCCCGTACGGGCCACCAAATGTCGCGCGCTTCTGCTCGTCCAGCGAGAAGAATCACACAACACGGGTCGGTGAAAGCTTGCTTTAATCGTTCACAGCTCCAGAGCCTCTACAAGCGTCCGCCCTGTGGCGGCTCTGTCCGTGCTCTGCTCCTAAAGGGCAGCTTTGCATGTTTTTATAAGGATAGGGGCGCCAATAGCAATACAGCAGGAAATGAAAGCTCATAGGCTATACTCATCAGTCTCTAGGCAGACTCACACATTTACAGGGCGCGAGCAGCAATGACCGCAACCAGGAAGCAGGAACCAGGCGCCATCTTGCCCAGGTCGATGGGAGGGGTAATTTAGCGCAGGCTTTGAGTCAGAAATACAGGCCACGCCCGAGGCCTAACTGTGATGTTGGCCCCCAACATACATTAACAGATTACAAAAGGTAAATTATATGTTTATTTCAAGAATTGCAGAAAAAACTAAATTCATTACCCTTTCATGACTGTAAAAGAACATTAGGAATAAGCAGAAATGTTCTTAACAAAAAAAAATACTTAAAAATATTATCTTCAGTAACTTTTATACTATGTGGAAAATTTTTAATGCAATTAATATTTTATAATTAGAATCACTAATCAGGCTTGCTGGGTAATCTAACCAACAAAGCAGTGTAAAATCAAAATAAATTTAACTGTAAAAAGTAGCATAAAATTAAAAGAAACAAACTATCATATGCAGGGCATATGTCTAAAACAATATCCAAAGAATTTAAAGACAAATTTTAATAAAACTTTAACAAAGTTGCTGGGTACCAAATCAACTCATTTAAGTCAATTGGTTTACCAATTTTCACCAGAAAACAAAACAAAACAAAACAAAACAAAATGCAAGTTGTTAAATTGTTACTTTGGAACAAAAATTCAGGTATTTAGAAATAAATCTTATAAAACATGCATGACATTTATGCAGAAATTGATAAAACATTGTAACATATTTTAAAAGACCTAAATAAATGATAGATATAACTTGTTCATGAATAAGAAGACTTAGTACTGTAAGGTTATCCATTACCCCTAAATTGATCTATAGATTCAATGCTATTCCAATGGAAAATTTGAATTTTTAAAATGCTTTTTTTTATATATTCATTGTTTTGGAACTTGAGAAGCAGATACTTAACGTGTATGGAAGAATGAAAGGTCAAGAATAGCAAAAATACTCTTGAAGAAAAAGAATTGGCAGGGGAGGTTTTGTCCTACTTTGTAGGCAATTTGTAATCAATTTGCAGTAGTTAGGAGGGTGAGATACTAGTCCACAGAACCAAATAGAGATTCCTCAAAAGAGATATCACACAGATAAAGCCTCAGTATAGAGTAAAGCTGTCTTCACAATCCAGTGGGTGAATGGTTGGAGTACTGAACTCATTACCTACATGGGGAAAAATTGAATTCTTCATTTGTAAAAATCAGTTCCAGGTGTTTTAAACACATACATATTGCAAAGACAAAACCATAAACCTCTTAGGAAAAAAATATAGAAAATAATTTTATGACCTCAGGTTAGAGAATGATTTCTTTAAATCAAGCACTCAATATAAATCACAAATAAAATAATTGGTTTGTTCATCTGCACTAAAAATAATGACTTTTGTTTACCAAAATTACTCTAAATGAGCTAAAGTTAATTTAACTGGAAAAGTTGTCAGTTTCAAAAATATGTGAGAAACAGCCACAACTCAGTAGAAAAACACAAACCACAAAATAAGAAAATGAGAAATTAACATGAACAGGCATTTCATGAACAGGAAGTATAATGCCCTGCAGACGTGTGAAGATATATATCCTCATTAGTAATATGGAAATTGCCAATTCAGACAGAGCAGTGGATTGTTTGGGAGGGCCACCCAGGAAGCTGACCTGGGGGGCCAGGCACATAGGTGTTTAATTGTTGCTCTTTATATATTACCTATATTATAAATACTCTGTATAAGCCTTTAATACTAACAGAAAGAACGCAATCAGAACTGTAAATGTACAGTCAGTATCCCTTTCCATAACGTGAAGATAAATATAAAACTGACATAATACAGAACGATGCTTTCAAAATTCGAGCAATAAACTCATGCCTGCAAAAGGCTGTAAAACTGGTTATGTTCTTTTCATTGTTTCACGTCACTTTATCAAGTGTTGAAGAGGCATTAAAGATATATTAGCTCCCAAGAAGAATTTTCCTTTGTGTAATTAGAGCAGTATCCATGCTCCCTGCTAACATGGTGAATTCTCACACTTCGGGTTTATTAAATGGGAGTGCTAACTTTTTTATTCCTTGCCTGGCACTTCGAGTGAAGATAACAGACTGATTAATTCCTGCTATGTAGAAGACATTAAGCGATCAGATAACTAAAGAGGAATGGCTTTATACAAGTGCATTTATTTGACAAATATAGCTACCCATCTTTTCTCTAATATAGCTCCTTTGAAGGTTTATAGTTTGCTAGGGAAAATGTTATGTATAACTGTGAATATAACAATGGATGCACTGTCCTCCATGGACTGCTTTAGTGCTAAGACAGTTGAGAGGAAGAGAAATAACCAGGTAGGCTTGAGCTTTGCATCAAACTATGTGAAAAGTGAACAGATTGGAGAGAACTGTGAAACCCCAAGTCCTGAGCCAGGAGGAACATGCCTGGCAGCCTAAGCAATGGCTGGGGACCAGCTTGGTAGAGCAGAAAACACAGGAAGAGAAGAAGAGGTCAAGGCTGAAGAGGGGTGGAGGCTGGCCTTTGCCTTGGCATCCTCCACTGTCCTCAGAAGAATTCCTTGTGCATCCACAGGTTCTTAGGAAATGCTTGTAAATAATCAAAACTTGGTGATTAAAACATAAGGAAAGTGAAACGAAGAAGAATTTCCCTAAGAACTAAATATTGATATAGGTTCTCAGAACCACATATAAATAGAACATAAGTCATCTCGTAAGTATGTAATGTTTTTCTGCAATTCACATCATAAAGAGATTGAGTGGCAGGTGAAGTCCTATGAAATTCCCCATATCCAGGCAAATAATTTATTTTATTGAATTAAACATTGTATTACATAAGCAAGCCTTTAACTGAGTCTGTACATTTTTTTGTTAGAGAGTGCCGCTATGGGGGTTTAAGAATATGCAGCATAATGTGGTAGAAGAAAAGACTGCACTTAGAAAAAAAATGAATTCAAATAATAGTTTACAGAAATGTGTGATCTTAGCTGGTCCTCTCTTAGCTCGTTTCTTCATTGCCTAAATGGGCAGAACACATACTTTGCCTGCTTCATAAAGTTATGGTGAAGAGCGGATGGTACAGGTGTATATGAAAGTTCTTGGTAGACATGAAACACCCTACAAATATATACATTAGGTCACTTAGATAATATATCTGTATCCCTATGTATGTATGCACATGTCATTTATTAATATTTTAAAATTAATTTGTTATAATAATAGTTTCACCTAATACTAGGATAATGGCTTATTTAGTGAAAATGCGTCTAAGTAAGTCATCATTCTTCCACAAAGTTAGTGAAGTAGAAAAGCATAATTAAATATTAAAATCAAAACTAGAAGCATTGAAAACCAGTGAGCAAAGAGTATTAAAAAACCACAGTTGAGGGCTGGTGAGATAGCTCAGCGGCATAAGCACCTGCCCGGCAAGCACGAGGTCCTGAGTTCAACTCCTGGTACCTGCATAAAAAAAAAAAAAAAAAAAAAAAACAGTTAAAAAAAACTTAATTTGCTTTGAGGGCATAGATGATGTCAGGCAATAATGAATATAAAAGGTAGAAAAGCATGTAAATAAGTGAGTGTCCAGGTGGAAAATGTAATCATAGGTAGGAAAGTGCTCAATAGTATTGTTCTGTTGAAACATCTTGCAGAGAAGAAGGGTAAAAAAGTTTTGAGTAACATTTATGCCAAGGAAAGATTGTACATGAAAAGCATAAGAGGGCTGGTGAGATGGCTCAGTGGCACAAGCGCCTGCCTGGAAAGCGCAAGGTCCTGAGTTTGACTCCTGGTACCCACGTTAAAGGAAAAAAAAAAAAACACAACATAAGAATTTGTTTTTCCCTGTGTCCAGAAGTGAATGAGTGGTTTGAGAGGCGGTTAATTTTAAACAGCTATTATTTATCTATAAAATCCACTGATAATTCTCTCTAGGAGTTAACTATAGAGTTTTTACCTTCTGGGTGGGAAAATTGGTAAAAGCTTTATTTTTTGACAGGATGTATAATCTTGATGTACAACTTTGATTTGTTTTAAGAATAGAAATACCTTAAAATTGCTAATATGTGATTGCAAAATATTTTAAAGCAAAATTACACCATGATTTTGAAATCAGTGGTATTGAAAAACTTTACAAGGTGTGATATTAACATACACACCTTAAGACAGATCTCAGTATTATCTCAACAATTTTACCTTTATAAGTTTGGCTTAGGTAGTATAGAAGCAAAAGTAAATTATAATAAAAGCTCTTGAAATTTTCAGAAATAGAGAATTTAATTATGAGTGGTGACCACATGCTTAATGAAAATCACTCTTTAAAAGAAAGAGCAAGAGGAAGAAAGAAAAAGGTGGACTCAAGAGAGGGAATGAGCTTAAGTGTCCAAATAGGATAGCTAAGAAATGGACAGGAAATGGTCTAAGCTTATTGTCGATAGGCCTGGTTTTGGTAAAAGACAGTCTTTCAGTACTAACTGGGTCGGAAACTCTACCATTTCATGCTACCAAATTTGAATCATTCTAAAATAGATATTTTGAAAAAGGCATGTTATACTGTTTTGATGCAGTCTAATCCATTCATTCATTCAATATTTACTGCCTTTGAAATGTGAGGCAGGCACTGTGAACACAAGGGAAAACAGGAATGCTGTGTCATGTTTCCGTGGTAAAGAAGTCTACAGAAAGCAAATATACCCGCAAGTCATAAATCCTGTCTATTAAGATGGAGAAGAGGGCCGGTGAGATGGCTCAGCGGCTTAAGCGCCTGCCTGGCAAGCGCGAGGGCCCGAGTTCGACTCCCGGATCCCACATATGAAAAAGGGGCCGGTGATATCGCTCAGCGGCACAGGTGCCTGCTGGCGCGTGAGGTCCTGAGGTTGACCCCCCGGTACCCACAAAAAAAAAAAAAAAAAAATAAGATGGAGAAGAGTCGGATGGTATTAGAAATTGGAATATTCTGAAGTATCTAGTGAGATACTCAACAATGGTATTCCAAAATGTTTTGAAGAGAATGAGTTGCTACCTGGACTTATGAAGAACCCCTGCCCCAATCACAGGGTTTGTGCATTCGCTTTGCAAGATGCCAATTTCATATCATCGTAGTTTGCTTAGCACCCCCCACCAACTCACATTCTATACTATAGAATGTTCTCCAGGGGAGAAGCCAGTGGGAAAGGGCCCTTTAGTTTCCCCAGTTATATTCTTGCAACTTTTTTTGTATAAAAAAAGTCTAACTTTATAAGATAATCAATAATGATTATACATCACATTTTTGGGTCTAAAATGCAACTCATGGATAATCTGAAGGGGACTAGGAGATCTTATCTGGTTGTATGATGCAGAGTCTCGGTGTGTTTGGTGACAGCAGTCTGGGTCCTTCTGTCTGTTTTTCTGACCGCACTTCTTCTCAGGTGTAGTTAGAAGACACCCACGTCTGCATAGCTCGTGCGCCCCAGCACGATACGCTGTGTCAGGCACTGTACTGGATACAGGAGCTAAAGAGAGAAAACAGACACTGTTCATTAGGTGTCTGAATGATGTCATATGAATAGATGCTTCGGTCTAACTCAGCTTGAGTATGCCTTGTCCAAAAACCCAACGTCAGCAATGTTCCGAAATCCAAACCTTTTTGAGCACTGCTGTAAGCCTGTAAGTGGACAGTTTTCCACATCTGACCTCATGTGACAAGTCCCAGTCAAAATATAGGTGCATTAAAAATACTGTATGAAACTGCCTTCACACTATATAGAAACTGTATACAAAACACAAACAAATTTCATGTTTAGATTTGGGTCCGATTCCCAAGATTTCTCATTATGAATATGTAGGTCTTCCAAAATCTGAATAAAGGACAAAATCTGAAACACTTCTGGTCCCACGCATTTTACATAAAGGATACTTGACTAGCGTAGTCAATTTTAGGCTAAAAGTATACACTGAGAAATGAGAGCCTCTCGGGAGCAACAAGTGATGGAGAGGTGGTGCTATAGCTGTGGTTCTGCAGTCCAGGGCCAGGAGGCGCCGTGGCGACCTGTAAGCTCAGGAGATGGCTGACAGGACAAGCCAGCAATGCATTCTGTGAGTGGCTCTGCAGCACATTCCTGAGGATGTGTTCGCTGCAGCCTGAGCTCTGGACTGCTGTGTTGATAACTTTCTGTGAGTCACGGCAAGGTCACTTCAGCTCCCTAGGCCACAATTTCATTGTCTGTGATGAGGAAATTTGAAATAGATGAACTCACTTGGCCCCTTCAATTCTGAACCACCGTGGTGTTCTCTATGAACTTGTACTTTAAAAAAATTACCTTTGAAAATGCAAAGACCACTCAGGGCATTTTCTTTTCTATTTTTTGAAAAGATGTTTTTGGAATGATGAAAGAGGAAGCATTTTTAAGGTGCAGATAATTTCAATGAAATCAAGGGGTTAAAAGAATCCTACCCCTGCATTTATATACAGTGTAACTGCACATCGTGTTTTAAGATAGGTAAAGGGAAGGAAACCTCTATCCTAAAAATCCTACCAGGAGTACAAACAACAGCAATAAGAAAGTCAACACCCACAGCACAGTGTGGGTGTAATTGCTAAGCAGAGTTTTGAAGCAGGTGGGTTTGAGAAGCAGTTTTCAGGAGCAGAGAAGGGCGATCTGACATGCCTCAGTAGGAAGGCTGTTCAAGTGGAAGGGATGAATGGGAGGAGGCAGAACCCAGGATGGAAACGGAGGAAGAGAGACGTAAAATAAGGACCGTAAAGTGCAGGACTCAGTAAGGTATCTCGCTGGAGGTAACAAAGGCAAAGGTAATTTGGGCACATACACTGATAACCAAAATGACCAAAATCAGAGGGAATACACTTTGTAGATAAGACATGAAGCTGCCAGAAACTGATAGATTAGAAATATAAACAAAGGAGAATAACTGGGACTCCACAGGAGACTTCATCTGAAGAGAAGTGGAGGGAAGCAAAGAATTTTATTTTATAATGAACAGGTATGAGTCATGCACATATAAATTGATCATGTTATATACTGCAACAGATACATGATAGATAAGAGTAAGAACAGCCCTTTAAGAGAAAGATGACTTCTGTTGAAACAGTTCTGATAAAACATGTAATGAATTGAGGTATAACTGTTCTCTATGTTATTCTCTTGATATTTATGACAATTTTTATTAAATAATACCAAATACAAAGGGTTTTAAAAAACTTCATTTCTTAACTTGCTTTTAGGGCAGAAATTATATACTTAAAATATTTTTGTCATCTCATCAAATGTTCTCCCAGTTTATGGTAGGATTGTGAGCAGTACTACCAACCTCCAGGATTGGGTCTGTATGGGTGGGAATGTCCATTGGACAGGCAGAAATGAAATTTTTCAACTGCCTACTTGATGGACAACACGATAGGAGATTTGATTTGGGTAGTTGTGCCATGGCATAGAGATAAACAGCAACTGAACCCCGAACATTAAAAGAGATCATCAGATAAACGTGTCTTACTGGGAAGGTCTCACTGACCTGTGTAATAAAGGACATAAGTTGGCCCCCTTGGGACCAAACTCCACAAATTGTGAGGAGAAACCAGGAAGTGGAGATGAATATATCAGCCTAATAAACCATCACTCTCCACAGGAAACTTGGATTCAAAAATCAGTTTTTAATGTTGAAACATCAAGTTCAAGTCCAAATTTTGAAGGAAATTTGTTAGGATACAATTAATTTTGAACTTAAAATGATTATTTCCTCATTCTTTACTAATTTTAGACTTTTAAAAAAGATTCATTAATAAACTTCAAGGTAATTCCTTTTGTGAGATGTTTTTTGGAGGGTATAATATGTGGGAATGATTCCATGTTTACCACTGGGTTTTTTTTTAATGAACACTTGTTAGACTTTTCTGAAGACAGTTATTTCCTGGTTTTTGAATATTGATGATGCCTTTGGAAATAAATATTTTATATTATTTTATTTAGTATTCAAAAAGATTCCAAAAAATATTAAAAAAATGTGTTTTGACACTTTTTTTCTCCTTGATTCAGTTAATCATAGCTTAAATTTATGACTTCATGGACTTATTTGTAAAAATAAATGTGTTCCAATAGTTTTTTTTTCTTCCAAGTACTGTAAAAATTGCGACTCAAGCACTTAAAACACATATCTTTGTCTAGGTTCTTTCTTAACTAGATAAAATGTTGTCTTTCTTCTTTTATGCCTGTCTGCTCAGTTAGCCAGAAGCAGTCTTCTTTAATGCAGGTTCTGTTCTGAATTGCTTCTCCCATTCCAAGTGCCCAGCCTGACTGGAAGCAACTTGCCTGGCAGGTAGTGTGCACTTTGTAACAGATTTAATGTCAAGATTATTGCTATAGCAAGCCCTTCCTGCTCCTCGTCGCAGTCTGGAAAGTTTATATTTGTAATCCCATGGAAAAGTTATTGGAATTTTAGTGAGTTAATTCCAATCTACCACTTCCAGTGCAACCCAAGGAGAGAATAAAGACACTAAGGCATATTTATAGCTGTGGAGAGCCAAGGGTTCCTAAGTCCAGCCAAGATGGTGGTTACTGGAACAAAGGCCTCGACCCAGGGCCAAACCTGGGTTTTATTAATTCTCAAGGAGGGGAGTGGTTTGGGGATGAGTGACTGTGAGAATGGCGGGAAGTCCATGAGTACTGTGAGCTGGGCTAGGTAGGTGGCCTGAAATCACCTTTGTAATATGCAGAGGGAAGGATATGCAGAAGGAGTAATCTGCATAACACAGTTCAAGATAGTATCTAATGTTTTGGGGTTGGTGCTTCAGCTCTGATGTGTAATCTTCTATGCCCTGGGAAGTCATAGCCTCTTTCTCGAGCCTCGATCCCAGCTGACAGCGTGGAGCAGGACTCTCCATCCCGCCAGGCTCAACCATATGTTTTGGGAGCTACAGGGGTAGGGAAACACTGACCTGTCGCCTTGCTTCAAAGACTACACATCAGCACCTCGGCTGGACCAATTTGCATTGCTTAAAGCCAATTGAAGGGATAAGGAAAAGTCCTAGCCAGCTCTGTACCTATCAGTACATGGAAATAGGGCCAGGTTTAGCCAAAACAGAGATAATTGCTCTTATTTCAAGAAGAGTCATCCAGGTGTGCCTCCACAATTGCTATTTTAGATCTTAGATTAACCCCCACGGAGTTTTCTCTGTCTCATCCAGACAGTAATCATCTGTTGCTCTCTGACATGTTTAGCTGTCTTCTCTTCACCATATACCAGCGTAGGCACACAGTCCTGAACTGTTCTGCCATGTATGTAAACATAATACTTATAATTAATTTAATGTTCCTGGGCTCTCTTTCCCTAATGCCATTGTAACTCCTTGAGTTTTAGGAATTGTGTTTATTCCTCTTGGTTTTTGAGGATTTACCATGTGCTGGGTATTGTACCAAGTACACAATTTTGGGACATTAACCATATCCTTAAGACAATAGTATCCTTTTTTTAAACTACCATTAGACTACACAATAGCAAAATGATACTTTCATTTTCACTGGATTATGTGGACAAGATTTCTCATTAGTAGCTTTCATTTCAGCCACTTTTCAGTGACTTATTTTCATACTAATTCACAATTGCTTGGAAAATGACAGGTCTAAATTAGTAAAATGTCTAAATTATTGAGTATTTATGAAAAACTGCTGGTTTCTTACTTTCACTCACATAAAATATCCATTTGCTAGCCAACAAAATATTGCCAAGTGAAGGTGCTACTGCTCTGAAGCATATATTGCATTTGCAATTAATATATTCATTCTTGGAATGACATGCTGCAGACTTTGGAAACAGTTTTATTTCCCTACCTGGTTTGAACTTTTTAAATACACACAATGCTCTCATCCTCTCCCTTTCCATTCCTCTGCCCTATCACCACCTCGTGCCATTCTTTATGCGATTAATTTTCAAACCTTCATTTAATAAACGTTTTCTTAACCCTTGTTAATGGTTATAAACTCTAAATTAGTGGACTCCAGTTGAAAGAAATTTTAATGTGGTTCCAAATTCCACTCAAAAGGGTGAGAAATAACCTTTGACAAGCATCTGTGTTGTGCCAGACAATTCATATCCTATTTCATTTCATCCCCATAATAACCTGTCAAGCAAAGAGTAATAAAGGTAGTTACTATTTAATGCCAGCCTGCTACATAGTAAGCATGGTACTAAGCACTTTTGTGTACTTCTCACTTGCTTCTCACATAACTCTAAGATGTAAGTTTTATTATTTTTAATTTACAGAGAAGGAAACTAAGACTCAGGGTCATTAAATGACTTGTCAAACAGCTAAATGATGAAGCCACTAAATACCAACTAATTGCAGAAAGATGATTCTAAAGTTTCTTCCAAGATTGCTGGATATAGTTGGAATGGATATTTTACACATCATTGTACAACATCTTAAATTCAGGGTGCTGACTGAGTTTGGGACCAGCCCTCCCTTGATAGTCACTGGCCTAGCTTGGGATTTGTGACATGGATGGAGCTCAGGGCTGTGGGACTTACCGGAAAGATGGCTCTGTGACTTTACGCTCTGATGTGTGTAGCATAGAGCAACAATAGAGAGCTGTAAGGATAGAAAAGCAGGTGGACTTAGTCAAGTTCAAAACAGCTCTTCATCTTTGCGATACAAAAACAAATAAAAATTCCAGTGGTTCTCAAGGCTGAAATGAGGGGTCTGCTGTAATCTTCCCATAACACGAAGTGACAATTAGAGTTTCATGCCTATGAGACCAAGCCAAGCCTGCTTTTCAAAGCAGGGTCTGGAGGCTGAGGGTATGACTCGGGGGTAGAATGCTTACTCATGCACGAGGCCCTGGGTTCGATCCCAAGCAACACAAAGTACTACTTCTAATAGTAATATCGATATTGGTAGTACTGTATTATAAAGAAAAATAAATAAAATTAAGCAGGGCCTGGAGGGACTTTTCTTGCTCTTGATAAGAGACTAAGGAAAAGACAAGTCCCATGGTTGACCACTCCTTGGAGCTGGAGTCTTTTAGCTGGAGGGCCACAGGGTAGGAAGGGAGTCTCGGTTTTGTGACTTAAACCAGCCTTAGCTGCATGCTGGATCTGTGATTGAATGCGCATTGTGTCTCCTGTCCCTACGGCACAGCAGCTGCACAGGAAATGCTGTCTGAGAGGTTGTGCTCCAGTAGCTGGGCATGGCCTGGCAGAAGCCATGGCAAAACTACTCCAAAGGGAGGAATGAGCATGGAGAAGAGGAGCTTTCAGCACAAATAGACTTCAAACCCGGGCTCTGAAACACGTGAATGAATCTGGTACTAATAAAGCATCAAAAAAGAAAAAAAAAATCTGATAAGCTCAGAAAGATAAATCAATAATGATTTCCACTGAGAAGAGTGACAAATTTTTGAAGCAAATCCAAGCAAAGGAAAGAAAAAACCCAATAGCAAGTGAATATTTAAAATTAGAAGTGCCACAAATGAAAAATAGTCATTGAAATAAAAGCTTTGATAGGAGAAACTGGGCTGGACAGCAGAGAAGAGAGAAGCAGTGGTTTGGAAGAGGATAGAGTTCATCTCTCCCACGACACAGGGACACTGCTTTATAAAGTATGAATGAACAAGCAGGTCGGGTGCAGGCAGGGTGGCCGGAGAGGCTCCGATCTGTCTGACACAAGTTCTGGTAGACGTGCGTGAGGGTGTGAGAGGGAGCCTTAGTATCTGAATACTTTTGATGGCTGAAAATTGTCAGGATTGAAGACATATATGAGACATCAGATTGAAATTGTTCTGTAGGATCGAGCAGAACAAGTAAGCATAAATATTCTGTTAAAAACATGGCAATAAAATTGCAGAACATTGAGAGCAAAAGGGAAATCTTGAAATCGATGCAGGGACTTCAGGAGCCATTTCTACCCTGTGGATCTTTGTCTAGGGCAGTGGTTGTGAACCTATGGCACGCGTGCCTCAGTGAGCTGTTTGTATCATTGCTATCACTGGTCTGGGGTTTAGGACCCAGAGCCTAAGGCCAAGGTGGCTAGAAACAGGTCCTTTGTCATCCTAAGCTATTTTCCCACCATCGCTGGCATTGCACAGTCCTAAGGAAAGCCTCTTTTCCAACTGCAATTGTAAATTTACCTGCAAATGATCAGAGGATAAACTGTTAAAGTCCTAGGAAGGAGGAAGTGTAAAATCCTGCCCTTGGTTAAGGTTTTCACAACCTGTGTGGTTTGGATAAGTAGCTGTGTATAATAATCCCTCATTTACTGTCATAGGATTGTAGCAAGGGAGTTTGTGCATAAGATTTCTTTATAGATGTATGATACAATTATAACAAATTTTATTACTTTGTTTTAGAAATGGACGTAAGGTATGGCTCATGACCTCTTAAAGTTTATACACTAGTTTGTGTTTAAAAAAAAAAAGAAATGTCACAAAAAAATATAAAAATTGTGGGCTGGGGTTAGGGCTCAGTGGTGGACCACTTGCCTAGCATGCACGGGGCCCTTGGTTCCAGCCCTGGAACCAAAAGCACAAAATCAAAAAAGTTTGTAAAGTTACTTTTAACAACTAGGCACAAATTATTTTTTGTGAATAGGAAGTGTGGTAGTATAAAATGTATAGCAAAGGTGGGGTTAATCAAGTTAGGTTTAGCATGAAGAAAACTACATATTTTGAATTACCTTTTTAATTTATTCCCTCTTATGAAAACATTAACAAATATACTAGACTTAATAATTTTTAACATGTAGCCATATTTGCTTTATCCATGCATGACTTATGGATGTATTTTTTTCTCCTGAGTTTTTTTTTTTTTTTTTTTAATGTGGGTACCAGGAGTCAACCTCAGGACCTCGCGCTTGCCAGCAAGCTCTTGTGCCGCTGAGCGATATCACCGGCCCTTTTTTTTCCTTTCTGTGGGTTCTGGGAGTCGAACTCAGGACCTCGCGCTTGCTGGTCATGTGCTTATGCTGCTGAGCTATCTCACCGGCCCTCTCCTGAGTCTTTTGAAAGCAAACTGGAAACATCATGCTCTTTCACCTGCATGTACTCAACATGTCTCTTAACAAAAAAAAAAAAAAAAAAATTACCTACATAACTACGATACCAAGAAAGTTACTCCTAGTTCCCCAGTAGCATCCAGTAAGCAACTGATACTCAGATTCCCCCAATTGTTTCAAAAGCTTGTTTATAGCTGTTTTCCAAGTGAGGTCCCGCATATTACATTTAGTAAAGTCTTTCAGTCTTCTGAGTATAATCTTTACTTTTTTCCCCAATGACATTGACATTTTTGAAGTTAACAGGCTATCTCCCTTGAAGAATACTTAGGATTTTGCATTTTTTCCTCATGGCAATATTAGTTCCTCTATCTCTGTATTTACTAACATTGTACATAAAGTCTAGAAGCTTGATTAGATTCAGATATTCATGTTAGATAAGTTTCTTTACTGATGATGACCTACTTCATATTCTATCACACCAAGAGGCGCGTCATGTCAGGGTGTTCCATTACTAGTAATATTAGCTAAATAATCTGGTTAGAGTGCTTGCCACTCGCTAAATTCACTGTAAAGGTACATCTTTCTCTTTGTAGTGATCAAAGGATGAAATTGAGCATCTCAGAATAATTTTTCTTCTAATAGTTTCAACATCCATAAATGATTAATTATCTGGACCATTTTATTTGGCATTGCAAAATGGAGAATTTATAATTTTATCATCCCCTCTACTGTTATTCTTCTATAAAGAACTTTCCATCATCAAATAGGCTTGAATTACACTTCTCCCTGAAAAAGCAAGGTGCTTCTGCCCCTTTGATTACCAATTTTCAGAAGAAGTAATCTATGTAATAGTCACCTGTAATGGTGGCAACTCAGACTTATTTTCTGCATTTGAGGATTACTAGGGACTCATTGATATTTTTTTTTAAATACACATTAATTAGTTTGTTTAAAAAAAAAATTCAGAGAGCCATGCATAGTGGAGTATGCCTGTGTTCCCAGAACTCTGGGAGACTGAGGCAGGGAGATGAAAAGTTTGAGCCCAGCCTGGGCCACTTGGTAATTTAGTGAGACTCTGTCTTAAAATCTCACAATTAAAAAAAAAAAAAAATTAAAAAAGAGGTGGAGATGTAGTTTGGGGCTGAAGCCATGGGTTCAATCCCTAGTATGGCAAAAAATAACTGTATTTTAAAAAATATTATTTAAAAACTTTTTTTTTAATTTGGTGACATTAAATGTGAAGTCTGAGTCTTAATGGAATATATATCAAATGGAGAAGGATATAGTTAATCAGAATAATTTTTAAAACTATACATTAGTGAAGATCCTTAATCATTGTTTTTAATTTATAAGATGCTTTTCTCTGAAAGCCTCTGAGTACCTTAACCAGAGTATAGCTAAAAACAAGAATGTCAAAAAGGCACATTTAAATTGTTCTCAAAATCAATCAGAAATAATGAGGTGCTGGGAAAAGTTGTATCCTTGATAATTACATCTATCAGTATCAGAAAACAAAAGAGAACAATCAGGAAATGACAATCCCACTCCCAAGTAGCACATTTAAAAAGGCTAATGAAAAAAAAGTCTCTTTTAAAAATTGTACTAAATTAGCATTTCAAGTAAATTGACAACCTAAGCGTTGATGAAGGCCAATCTGGGGCCCAAACAATGGAAGTTCTGTTTCTACTTTTATCTGCTTTTAAAAGAAATGATCTCACTTGACTTTTTTTGTTGTCTCTCACTGGAGGTTATAGTACTCCTGTACTGTGCAATGGTCGGGTCACACCTGGAGTTCAGGGCTTCATTTGAGGTTCTGTTTATTAAGACAGTGACCTGGAGGACAGTAGCCAGGATGGGAAGTTGATCTTGCGTGGTGCCCCTATTTTTAGTCTGGAAAGGGGTTAATGTCACTGTCGCATTAGACAAGGGATTCAACCTGCTCTTTATAGCCAGAGCCTAGCATTAGAACTAATGGTTGAAAGTAGTGGAAAAGCAGATTTGGGCTTAGAATTAGGACAGATTCCCTTATAATCTCAGCTATGCAGAACTGAAATGAATTTACCTCCAAGTGAATGAGCTCTTTGCAGTCCACGCTTAAGAGGTTACAACTCCCTTACTTAAAAGAGGGTGTATGGGGGTCTCTCAGATATTTCGAGAGGTGTTTTAAAGGTCTTTTAAATTACTTTTTTAAAAATTGAAGGTGACAATAAATTTTACATCATGGCTTTCAAAAGAAAGCCCACAATACATCTCAATTTGCTTATCTTCGCTTTGTTTTGGGGAAAGACAAGAAGTGTGAGGGAGAGCTCAGGCTGCAGATTTTTAAACCGTGGTACTTTGTTTTTGATCACGTTGAATTCTTATCTAGCTGCACATTGAAGAGTTTATAAATAAGAATATGGCTTTGTTAGAAAAGGAAATAGTACTTTACACCCTGTTCGAAGTGTAGAGAGAATTGGAATTTGAATTATCAGTAGTGACAAGAACATTTTCTTTCAGTGATAAAAGAAAACTTACATATATAGATCTTTAAATGTGTCACTTCATTTTGCAGATAGCAATAAGTGCTGATATTTTATTATTTTGGCTTTTCAAGTGATTTTATTCTTTATTATTAGACCAAAAGTAAAAAAAAAAAAAATCCCCTAGTATATTCCGCCAACATATTCATCACTCATCATTTTTGGAGACAGTTTTCGACACAGAGTATGTTTTACTGTGCTAACAAGAGAAAAGACTAGCCATTAAGTTTATGTTTCTTTGTTTTTCAGCAAGGTCACATATCAGGAATAATGCTAGAAGTATGCTAATAAACAATATATAATGTAGGTCATCAGGGAGTAAGAAATATTTTCTAACTAGTTCTAAAGGGAAATATTGTTAAAAAAAGGGATAGATGTTATTTACACAACACATGTTGCTCTATATGTCACCATCAAAAGCATCTTATAAACAGCTCAGCGTCGTAAATCTTCCTTGGTGATTGTCAGAATGTTTGAAGTCTGTGTTAGATTTAGATTCAGCAGAGTCAATCCACCATATGCCTAATGTACAAAGACCATTAGATTATTTAGACAGCTTCCACTAGAAATACACCTATACTGCTGTGGTTTGAAAAGAGTGTTGTCGTGGCCATAGAAGAAAATACTATGTGAAATTCTAATGCTTAGGAAAATTTTACATTAATAGCATTAATAATTTCAATCTCAAAACAATATTGATTTTTGTGCTTACCTTTGATTTTTTATGATGTATACATCTTGTTATTTAAAATTAATTATAATTTACAAACTAATATTTCCTATTAATACCACTAGTAAAACATTTTAATGACTTCAGATAAAGTGATAATTCTGTAGAAATGGTTATAACCAAACATCATTTATGTAAATTTTCAGACGTGATTTTCTCACATTTGAGAGATTTTCAAAATGGATGATTTCATAATGGCTTGGTTCCCAAGATGGTTTTTAATTGTAAATGTTAAGTTTCATCACAAAAGAATTTATGTAAGTGTGTATTCTAGAAAACGTAACAAACATTTTATTTATTGAGTTCATCTAATTTGAACTGGCACTAAGTAATAAAGATGTGACTAAATCATAAGAGCTTCTTTTTTTTCTTTTTAAATCAGAGAGCCTAATATTTAGAATTAAGAGAGCTTGTCTCTCTGGGATACTGTTATGTCAGGTAATCTTTCTACCTCTTTGGGCTTCAGTTTTTCATTTAAAGTTTGATAATTATAATAAAAAATCTGTTCTATCTACTTCACAGGACTGGTTAAAGTAATACAATAGTGTTAAAATACTCATTATATGATATGATTTCTTTACAGGAGAAAATATATATTTAAATGCTAATACTTAGCAAGTTCTACAATGTTAACTAAATTTCAGACTGGCTGTAAATTATGATCTCTGAATCTTTTATATAGAGTCCATGAAAAACCTATTAGCCATTTTACTCCTCGATCTCTAGAAGCAACAACACAGTTATTTTGGCCAGAATGAAATTGTGTGTGATCTTCAAAGACATTGGTTTCTGAAACTCAACTGTGCGTTACTTTTTTCCAGTACTGAGTATTGAACCCAAGGCCTTTGCAGAGCTAAATCCTCCATTCTTTCATTATTTTTTATTTTGAGTCAAGGTCTTGCTAAGTTGCTAAGTTGCCCATGCTGGGGTCTAACTTGCAATCTTCCTGCCTCAGCCTTCCAAAATACCAGGATTACAGGTGTGCACCACCATGCCTGGCTGTGTTACAAACGTTTTAAATACTACCTTCTTTGAGTTGAAATATCTTTTAAAAATATATTATTGCATAATGAAGTGTCTCTGTTTCTTCTAAATGTTTACAACAGAAAGTGTGGTGTTGAGCCCAAGCCACAGTCTTACTGTGGAACTCACCGTTTTGCCTAAGCGGTCTCACGGTAATCCAGTTAGCAGTGTATATGAAAAAGCACGTCAGAGAAAACGCCATGAAAATGGCATTTTTTAAAATAAACAAGAAATAGCAAGTGCATATGTCTAAGTAATTCTGCTTGTACTTGTTTTCTCAGAAGAAGACCTACCAGTGCATCAAGTGTCAGATGGTTTTCTACAATGAATGGGACATTCAGGTTCACGTGGCAAATCACATGATTGGTGAGTAAAGCTCTCAACTTATTACAGATTCATTTTTCTCCTACTCGTGTACATCAGTGCCTATATAATTAAACAGTGTTAAAGATGAATTAATTGTTCACCCTTCAATGGATTACCTAGGTGTGATTGATTTTTGTTGTTGTTATTCCTATTATTAGACCTGAGAGGCATTAACATGTTTTATTTTCTGCAAAGGCTAGTTTAAGCTTCTGTAGAGGATTATATATCTACTGCCAGTCAAAACACAGGTGATTAACAAATTAAACTTCTAATCATTTTTGCATTATTGAAAACTAACAGGAATGGTTAATGAACTGGATGTGAGCTTTCCATAGAGTTTTAGACAGGTTTTAATTTCAGACATTGTTATGATAATGGCACTGCTGTGTGTTGCTGAAGCATCTTTGCATCAAAATCTAAAGTAGTGAGTTTTTGTGATAGGGAAACATAAATAATTTAAATTGCCATAAAATAGTTTTATATGTATGGTTTCAACAGCCTGGAAATAATCATGATCATAAAGATCATGTAAAGAATTTAGTCATCATTTTTTATTTCCCATCAAATTTTCCACAGATCTTTATAAAAGTGGTTTGGGGAAAGATTTCTGAAGTCTTTCCAGGCCAGTGTTTTTAGGATTTTGCATTTATTACACGAGCTAGAACTAAAAGGATAATTTTTTCACTTATTCATATTGTCCCATTATCCCTTAATTCTTCGGGGGATACTCCCTATTTTTTAATTTGATAAGCACTTAGTAATAACACTAAGAGTTTTACCAGCCAATTAAACTTTGTCAAGCAGATCTTTTTCTACTAGTAAAATGACAATTGCTATTACTTTGTACTGTTTTTGTTAGTCATTTGTGTGTTTATATTATGAGGGTTTATTTCATACTCACACCATGGTATAATTCCATATATAGTGGTGAAATATTATTTTAAAAGTTCAGTTAACTTCATGCTTTCCTATGATGAAACTTTGTAAGACAGAAAAGAAAATTCAACATTTTAGACTCTGAGTTTGTTTTTAGGGGGAAACAAGTTTCATTATACAATAATCAGAAGTGTTCTAAGACTACTTTGGCAGATGGGTTGCTCCATATGTCATTACTGATCATTAAAACAAGCCATAACAAAACTTCCAATGTTTCTCCATAAGTTAGTGAAGATAAATTCAGAAGCATGTTGGAAAATTGATTAATAGTTTTTCAATAGGATCTACTTCGTAGTTTTCAAATGATGGGTCTTTAGGAAGATTATTGCTTGTAAAAGACCAAGTGCTTAATTGTGCTAAAAAGAGCATATATATAAGAGCTGAAATACTGACCACTTTATCTCCTTGTTTACATATGTAAGCACGAATGGATTAGCAATTTTCATATCTATTGGACAGCATGTTCTTTGGTGGGGCAGGATAACACTGACAGCCCTTCTAGGCGTTCAGAGGACAATTGTGACACGTAATGGGGTGGCTGAAGAAGGTGTCTATGCAGATTGCCTTTGGTTTTGGGCTCTGAAAAATATCCCAATTTTCAAAACTGCTTTTGTTGAGAGGGGACACAAAAAATGAATTCTTCTTGCCGATGATAGATGTCAGTCCCCCCCACCTTTTTTTTTTTAATCTCTTTGAGTATTGTCTGTTGGTGGTAATCATTTATGATTCTGCTGGTGCTATGGTTTACAATGGATTTGAGTGAAATTTTGCAGCTAATGGAAAAATTTAGTAAAATTTAGTGTGACTTGCTTCTGGTTAGCTCTATTCAATGTAAGCATTTTTGCTTCTAGATTTATTATTTATTCCAGCACCCAGATGAATGAGTTGAGTATATGTTCAACACAATATTAATGTTCTTCTACACATGTGGAATCTGAACTGAATATTAAGCACAAGAGGAATATTAAGCACAAATTCTTAATTTTCCAATTTTAGTACCATTTGTCCCATAATCTTCTTCACTTTGCACTGGCCCTTCTTTGTTCGAATTGATCTAGACCCTTCTCTTTGTATTTATGTTACGTTCCTTGCATCATTAGTGCTTTCCCAAGGCCTCCCCCTCCATGTACTGCTGTGTTCATATGACACTGACCTCCTCTTGGGATCTGAGCTTTTAACATTCACCTTCTACCAGAGCAACATACTCCACTCATTCTCACGAGGGCCTGGCTGTTTAATATTCATGCTATTTTTAATAATAAAATATGGGATTCTTTTGCACTTGAGGCCTAAACAAATGAATAGCATCCATTTAATTGTTCTGTTGACCACACATCCAAGTTCTTAAACCCCACTCCCTGGTTAATATCTAGAGAGAGAGAGAATGAGAAACAGGAGGGTGTCACAAAAGCTAGGATATCCTTTTGTAAAATCCCAGTGTGATACTTAGTCTTTCAAATGAGGCAGGCAGCATTATTCTGTTGGCTAGAATACCTCCATTGAGGATAGGTATTTTTAGGTTTTGATTCTGTGTGTGTTTTTGTCTAATCAAAAAATAATCTCAACTAGACATTTAGCAGGGGAAGAGGGATTAGGGACTATCTGAAAAGACTCTTACTCTTTTTGTTAAGAGGGTAGATAGTGTTTTTACAGATTTTTGTTTTACATTTCAATCAGTCTAGAGGAAGGATTATGTCACCTGATGGAAAACAAGATCTGCAGGATGACCCAGTGAGGTGTAACCTAAAATTCCTTCTTTAACCAAATCATTTACATTTGTTTCTGTGGAGTGCATATATTTAATACAGTTTCAGGCAACTTCTACATTTCATTCTGGACGTGCTGGTTTCAGGCTGTGGGCTTGGGAGCGGCACCTGTGGATGAAAAACCAGTGCTTACACCAGGTACATACGGGAGGTACTCCACTTACGTGCTATTCTGTGGCTAGGTGTGGACATGTGGCCTGAGTTGCAGGAATAATTACTCAGTAAAAATGCACCAGGTGTTTGACTTATGTCTATTAAGGTAAAAAGAAAGCTTCACTCTCCACAACATTTTGACACAGTTTCAGTAAGGAATCAGACCGGCGACTACCCACACACAGACACAGAGTTATAAAACATTTTAACAGCTTTCCTTAGGGAAAAGATTTCCCTCTTTTAATGTCTGTGCTGATGAGAAAATTTTTCTTGTCTTCCTTTATTCATTTCACATGGTTTACATTGGTTTTAACCTGAAAATACAAAAGGAAACCATTGGGTATTAGGTCCTTTAATTATATTCACCTTTCTCTTTTATCAACATGGTAAATATTTATTGCTTTTATTCTCTTTGAGATTTCTATTATTATTATTATTTGATATGGATTAACAATAATAGAGATGAAACCAGAGAATCTAAATGTATTTAACCCAGCAAAGGGATTGCTCATATAAAATTATGAGGCCCAACAGCAGTAGAGTAAATTTGTAAGTGCTCAGAATAAAAGGCTGTTAGGCATGAGATAATATAAAGAGATGACATTGCCAAGAACTATTTATGAGAAGCTTAATTTTTTCACTCTGATAATTCTTGACCAATAATTACCAGCCTCTAATTATCTATTTTAGTTAGAAAGAAATTTCGTTCACTATGGAGGTTGGCATTGCAACTAGCGCATAAATCCCCAAAGAGACAATGTGTTCCAAACAGCCTCACACAACTGTCTGATGAAACATAGTGAGCAAATTGTGAGTGGCTGGTGATAGACAACCAGCAGTACGCTTACTATGGAAGGCCAGGCCGCTCAACAAAGAAATGATCAAAGGGAAGAAAGGCCATTATCCTTGGAATTGATTACCATAGCCATGAACTTTGGAAGACGATTATAGCTGTGGCCATTCTCAGCCCTCCCTCCCAAAGTTCATGAACAGAGAATATGGAGGGAATGGAATGGTACAAATCAGTTACCTATCAATGGCTTTGAAGAATCTAATTAGAAATGGATTTTCAATTTCATTTATCTTTTCATGTTTTTATATGATTCAAAAGATCAGTGTCACAATGACCAAATTGTATGTAAGGTGCCAAGATAACCTGTTTAATGAAAAAATAAGAAAAATTCAGGAATAGTAACTAATGAACAAAGCCTGGACAGGTCAAGGATGCTGTGAATACATTTTGGAGAAGCAAAAATATTTATATCTTAGAAAAGCAAAACTAGGGCCGGTGAGATGGCTCAGCAGCTTAAGCGCCTGCCCGGCAAGCACGAGGGCCCGAGTTCGACTCCCGGAACCCACATACGAAAAAGGGGCCGGTGATATCGCTCAGCGGCACGGGCGCCTGCTGGCGCGCGAGGTCCTGAGGTCGACCCCCCGGTACCCACAAAAAAAAAAAAAAAAAGCAAAACTAGAATTTGGGACTGTAAATGATAGCTAGAACAAAAGCACTAGTGCAGAGATACTGACTGTTATTCATATCTCTAATATCCAGTGTTTTCTGGATAATTATAATTTTTAAAAGGCTGTAAAAAGACAACACTTCTACAGAGCACGCAGGGAGATATGTACCCCGTGTGTTGTTACACATACTACATTTCAGTGATGTGACGACAAAAAGAATGCAAAAATCAGTTTAAAATGGGCAGTGACACTTTAGTTTGTTCTTGTGGCAAGTGGCATTCATACATTCTGCAATTTTTTGATTCCCAACATCACAAATGGGACTCCTTTCCTTTCTTTTCTTCAGTGGATGGCCTACTTTGTGACTAATCTTCACTATAGTTTTGTGACATTCAGTATCACCTTTGAAGCATTTCAGCTTGAGTGCTGCTGCTTTAGAATAGACAAAAGCCAATATTTTGTGGTCTAGAATGGATTTGGATCTCGTATCTTAGGGGGAAATAGCCAAAGATGCGGACATCTGCCCCAGAGGATAAAGGGCTATGTTGCCTTTTACACTCTGCTTTCACTGGGTGTTTTTAAAAGAATGAATAGAAATGAACCTACAATAATGCCCGTATCTATGGATGAGCCTGTACATGTCCATGCTATCCTAAGACTTTCAAAATCATCAAGATTCTTTGGAGCCTTGACTTGTATTCATTGTAAATGAGAAGACTATTGAGTTTTGTTTTGTTTTGTTTAAGAAAACACATCTTTATTTGATTGCTTCAAATTTCAGAGTATTGAGAAACAAGCATTTGGTGTTAAATATGATGAAATATTGGCTTATTTTAGCAAGAGCTGGATTTAAAAAGATGAAATCTGGGCAGTTTAATGGTAACAGAAAGCTACCCTCATGTGGGCAATGTTGGCTTATTTGAAAAGCCCATAAAGGGTTTCTACATGGACCATACAAAAGGGATACTTTCTCTTTAATAGCCATCTGTACAGGAGAGATGAGAAGTGGGCCAGGTCATCTCTCCTCAGCTGTCATGATATTAACGTAGGTAATGGAGCAAGCTCGGTGTTCTGCTGGGTGTTGTTTTTCATAGATGTTCATCGATTTACACAGATAATTCTATTTATTTCTTAGAGATGGTCCAAGTGAACCAGGCAGAATAACAAACACCAAAGCATTTCAAATGGCTTTATCTTTGTTTGCAACGTAACTTTTGTCTAAAAAATGGTGTCACACCTACTGTGCAGATGGCTGCATGATTTGTAAACCAGCCAAAACATTTAAACAAATGTGTGATCTGGGGATAGATTAAATAAAGGATAAAATGGAGTGTGGGCCACAAATTCTAATAATCAGATGATTTTAACTTGTGTGCAGTGCGGAGTGATGGTCACAGTGATAGCAGGGAAAGCTTGCCAATGACAGCAAGGTGCCTTATAGATCTCAGGATGGAGCCTGTGGCCTAGTAGGCCTCAGTTTGAGAACCGCACATTTGCTGTACAGCTGGCAGCTCTGTATGGGGACATCAGATAAAACTTATGTAAAATGAAGTGTTATTGCTTAGTATGAAATTGTTCAGAGAGGGAATTTGCAGACAGTAACTGAAAACAGAATTCATGGTACCAATGAAGCAGACTGTAAATATGAAGAGGGTTTAATTATCTGCGCAATTTAACAAAAATTCAAGATGTATTCAGAAAGGACATCCGCAGGCATAAATATAACATAGCTCCACTGTTTACCGAGTGCAAAGAGGGCCACAGGAACCGAGCCTCATCTACGATCAGCCTCCCTAGAAACAAAGACAGTTTAATAGAAAAGGAAAAAAGACTTTTTGGAGGAAGGCAGAGTTTTCAAGAGCTCATCTTGCATGTTTAGATTCTTGTTTTGTGAGCAGTTTAGGATGCAGATCTTCAGGTCTCTCTCCTCATTTCTGTGTTCAGTGATTAAAAGGCAAAGCAGGATGTTTATCCTTGTTGTGTATTTCAGCTTAGTAAAAAAATACTGGCGCTTAGTGTAGTCCTAACTTACAAGCCCCAAGAAAGGCTATTAGACATTTCTTGTGATGGTAATTTTCTGTGAGGTTGAGGATTCTGGCTGAGACCATAGACAGATCCAAGATTCGGTTTCTCGTTGCTTTTTAAAAACATGCTGCCCTGAAAGAGGCTTCAGAAGAATGTTGCTCTCAAGGAGGTTTCCTGGATGCCAGCCTGTACTCCTAGGCTCTGTACAGGGACACCAGGAAGGCAGAGAGGCTGCGCCAGATGGATAGTGCCCCTTGACTCCTGCGACACAATGGTGGGGCTCCTGGCTCTCATTCTGTGCTCGCCTTTGACTTCTGTAGAATATGCCACCACTGTATCCAGTGTTCCCTCACTGTTTGACATGTTTATTATCAAATGTGGGTATCTACTTCTGAATGAAGTTCACGGGACATTTCTGAATGGAGGGCACCAAAAGTCCCCAGCAATAAATAAAAAGAGCCCTCCCTCCTCCCCCCACCACACACACCCATGCCCATACACACACAGAGATCGTGACCTATTTCTACCGGATTCCTTTATACACATGTGAAGGAAAGGCCTCCGATGACCTATTTCCATAGGTTATTTCCTAGTTTCAGGTCCATTAATAGCAGTAAACAAAGGAAAGGGAGCCAATATGGAGAGTGGGCGTCGAACTTCAGCTGCTCATATTGTTGCATTTGGTGAGCTGACGGGGTTTCGTAGGTCACCTTTAGAATTATGCCTATGACAGCAGTAGCTACCTGCCAAGATGGCAAGGTATCTCACAGCTCTCAGGATGGCGCCTGTGGCCCGGTAGGCCTCAGTCGGAGGGGCACACATTTGCTGTACAGCTGGCAGCTCTGTATGGGGCAGCCGTGTGGGCTGTTAGGGAGCTGGAAAGGAGACAAGCATGAAATTTCTTCTAACCCCAACTCTGTTTTTCTGTACTGTTGGCTGCTTCTCAGTTCCTTGACAAAAAAACCAATCAGGCACCCTTTAATCCGCCTGTGATTACCACTGGTATAAAAAGAGAAGCATAATGAGGAAAAATGCCTCGTTTTGTTGCCTTCAAAAGCCAACAAATTGGAGTTAACTTGACAGGAAGTGGCTTAATAATTAGATTATTTATTTATTCCTGACACATATCCCCCTGTTACTAGTCTCAGGAGACCCTGTAGATGGTACGATTTTCAAGCTGCCATTACTTCGCTGTCTTCTGCGAACAAAGAAGCTACTGTCTATCAGTCAATTAAATGCACTCTTTAAGCAGAGGCTGCGAAGTCCTCAATGGAGAGAGCCCTGGGACTCTGTGGCTGATGATTCCTTTCTCTGTACTGTACATCACACTCTCAACTGCAGTCCCCACAGAGATGGAATAAAGTCATGCATTAAAATATCACTTGTTGATTTGTTTGCTAATGAAGAGCCATTGAAATGTTTGTGTATTTCTATGGCAAAATTGTTGATAAAAGGGCCTACTTGCCAGCGTATCTGAGTTCATCTGCTGTGAGTGCTTATTTAAGAGTTATTAAAATTAAAGTCAACAAACAACAGAAAAAAAAAAAACTGGAGATAACAAGAGTTTTCCTACTATTTCCATCAAATTCAGTGCATAAAGCCAGGAAACGCCAAGAAATGGTGTCATTTCAATTCCTCACTTCCATTGCATGAATACAAACACCTTGTTTTCTCGGGCATAAAAATGTCTTTTTCAGACTGTTTGGAAGCTCGACCTTTTAAATAATGAAAAGATATTAGAATCCCTCTGTGAGAATAATGCACTTAGAAATTTTCTTTTTCTTTATGTTAAGTGGAATTTTTGAAGCAATGTCTTGAACACAAATACGCATAGAAATTTTTCTGGAAGCTTAGTGGGGCTCTTAAAATCAAGCTAATGAAATATCTATGACACAAGTCAGACCCTATCTCACAACCTCATGGAACATACAGAACCATGAGTTTCTTTCTCTGTGTGCTTTTCTGTATGTTATTTTCTTTTTCCTTTTGCATTACTTTATTTCCATGATAGTAAGTGGTTTCTAGTGGTAAGAGGTAGTGGAAAGAGGTTTCAAGTGAACGAGGCCCTAATCCCTTAGTAAGTTCCTCCGTGGAGGTCCGCTTCCTGTTTGCTGTGTGGAAAGCATGTCTTTGCTGCACTTCTCTGGGCTCCCATTGATTTGTCTTCTATTTTGAGAATACATCTGTTGTCAATTTAAAGGTCTAGAGTGCTCTCTAGGCTGGAAGACTTAGCAATATGACAGCACTCTGATGAAATATTCAGCCATGGTTCTGCCATTGAAAGAGATACATTTGGAATTCAAATGGGGCCACTGAACTTTGAAAAAGTGTCCCCTCTTCCCTAGACTTTATAAGGGAGAGTAATCAAGGCTTTCAATATAGTTTGCACGATTACCTGATAACAGGCTGTAAAGAATTAATTCCGGCCTTCATCAGATGGCTGTATTTCTTACTTCTACCCTGTTATTCCAAGTCATTTTGTTAGAAAAAGCTTAGATACTCGGAGGTGTTCTATAATAGAAAATGAATCTGAAACCCTTTCATTAATTGGTGATTAATACATTTCAGGATTAGTTTAAGCAGGGCTCTACCTCCTGCCCAGTCAAGTATGTTCTGGTTAATATCCAATTATCTGCACCTTCGTAGTTATTATGTCTTAATATTTCGGATACGATACCAGAAACTTGAGAGCAATGCTAATGAGGAGCATAGAGCAGGAATTAACCAATGACATACTCAATGATCCTTGGTGAGGAAAGAATCTCTTTTCTCCCCCTTAGACACATTGCTTCAGCATCTCCTGAGCGCTGACTGAAAAGTAAGACTTCCAACTTCTGCAGGCAAGAATTAGTTAATCAATCATTCTCTCTTTTAAATAATATGACCCTGAATTTGTGGTGTGAATGTTCACCCGAAACCACTGTTTCAGTTCATTGCATGGAAGATAAGAAGGAAAAGAGAGAGCCTGTCCATATCTTCCGAACAGGAAACGTCATATTCTTCTTCTTTTCCTTTTAACAAAGCCACAGGTTGTTATGTCTTAGAAGGATGTTTTAATTCAGATTAATTTGGACTCCCTCTAATATTTCACTTTTTACCTGCTACTTTTTCTTCTCTTTCAACCAGGATTTATCGCCATGGTGTATAGAGATTGCACCTCTGTTCACGTTTCTTCCAGATCTGTTCACCCTGTCACAGTGCCACTGGGGTGGCCTGAGTTGCATCTAGCTGTGTGGCTTCAGGAGTGCACTTGTGCTGTCCCTTTTGTATGCTGTGTTGTAATGAAGCAGCATCAGTAAATTGCAGTGAAGGGTGATTGTTACACAGGGATGACTACTACACCTTGGGGTCCATTTGCACCAGATTATTCTTTTTATTGTTATTATTACTTCCCATCTTCTGTACTCCCTCGCTGCCGAACTTGCTGTTGGCCACCAGTGCACTACAGAGGGGATCTTGAGGAATGGTGCAGACATCTTTTGTTTTCTCTTAGGCACATACCGATCACCATTCCATTCCCAACCCAGCTATTCTGGGTGGCTTTGCAGTTCTTTACCAATGCCACTTGATTTCATTTATAGGGTTCCTTATCATCATCTTCTTAAAATCATACATTGTAAGGAAGGGTGACACATTTCTTTTCCCACATTTTGTACAGAAATTATGAATCTATAGTCAAGATGATTGACTGCTACATTTGTGCCTTCCTCCAAATAGTTTTAAGAATTTACAAAAGGGATCTAGATGGGATTACTGCTTAAAGGCAGGATTTATATTTTCAATATTTTGGGGGGTTTCCTTAAAACATACACACATGAATAATATATACATTAGTAGTTTTTCTCCTGACAAAATAGTCTTTTCTCTGATCCCAACCATGTTCAACCAGTAACTAATAGGGTTTAAAGTCACAGATCTTGTGTGTTTTTTTGAACAGAATTGTGAATGAGCTTTTTAACTGGGGGATAATCACATGTGAATTTGGGATGGCCTCAGTCTCCTTGCTGTCATAACGGTAGTACCTGTGTCCTTTTGTTTTTTCAATTGTTTGTACAGCTGTTGTTCTGTTTTTCTTTCTGTAAGGCTGGGCTACTGTGCAGCATTCAAACTAAAATCTACAATTAGAACTGACACACCTTCAATTGAACCATCAAGTCTTTTAAAACTGCTTGGCCATGACGCCATTCCCACGCTATTTGACCGTACACACTTCCGATTGCAGGCCAGAGAGCATTGATTTTTAGCTGTCATTTCTAGTGCACATACTGTAGAATTGAAATTTAAACCTTAATCCACTCAGTAATGCAATTAATTTTTAATGTGCAGTAATACTAGTTGAAATAGCTTGAATTTAGTAAGTCACCACAAGACATTTTCAAAAGCAAGAGTCTCCACTGAGAATTGGAAGGACAGGTAATCATTGTTACAGTGTTTACTGAATAAATGCTCACTCTGTAGGCCATCAGCAGGAAAGAAGTTTGCTTTAAATTAGGCTGTATTATACCTCTTTGAGAAGAGAAGAATCTTTTCAGAGAGAATTTCTGCTTTCTACCCACTGTAAAAGATTGAAGTGTTATGATTGACTTTTTAAAGGCATAGTTTTAGTAATATGGTGTCTTAACATAATGTATGCAAAAATAATATTAGCTCATTTAAAAAAATCAATTAAGAGTAGTTGCAAATGAAGTCACTTGTCAACCACGTCATGGTCAGAAGCAACCGTCTCCATGGTTTGTCTCATTACATGATTCGTATTTAAGAGATCACTTCCAGATTGGATGAATACAGATACTTTACGAGCTGTCTGTGAATCCGTTGTCTTATTTTGGTGTATTTATATTCTGGTGCATCAGAAATATACCCTACTTTCTTATCTTTCCAAGCTTAAGCTCTAACATATTATTTCAAAATGGCCTTTTAAATGATTTGTGAGGGTTTTTTTGTTTTTTTTTTTTTTTTTTTAGCCACAGTAAAGCAAATTTTGCACAGTAAATCCAAATAGGTTTTAAGTCATTTCTACACTAAAAAGGTTCTCTAACCACATTTATCTGCTGGTAAATGAGGACTTTTTAAAATGCTTCAGTCCTATGGATGAATGGGCTTGCGGAGTGCTCAAAATGAGCACAAGCATTAACTTTAAAAAAGGCAAGCACTGTATATCATGCTTTCATGGCTCTCACATTATAGTATTTAATAAGCCGATAGTGCTGTTAAATATTTAGTAAAGGTTCTCTCATAACCCTACCATCTATTCAAATGGGATTTTAAGACATTTTTGCAGTACATAAGTAAAAATGATGTTAGGGCACTTGAAGCAGTTGTGTGGTGTAGTTTCTAAATGAAGTGTGGGGAAATGTGGTACAAATGAGTCCAGCACATTCGTGCATACAAAAACATGAATCAATTCACATTCTTTGGATTACAGGTTCCAACTGGCTTTCATTTCTACCATGGTTAAGTCAAAAGTGCTGTTGGGATTATTGACATAGAGTATAAAAATGACATTATGGTACATTAAAAAGAAGACCTTAATTGTGGTTATTTTAAGCATTCTCAGCTGAGCTTTATAATATTTTTTCACTTATAGGGAGAGAAGATGAAAGAGAAATGAGGGAAAATCAATGTTTAGTCCATTTAGTCCATATTAGCAAATCAAGTTAGGGGTATAGTACCTTAAATCTTTTCAGTTTCTATTTTGGGTTAGCTGTGGTGAACACCAAATATTAGATATCATTGTACACACTGATATGATGCATAATGGATCATCTTTTGCAATTTTGTCTTATAATATTTGATAGTTATTATCTAAGTAACAATAGTTCTTTTAACCTGGAATGAAAATTGCTTTCATGGAGCCTGATGTGGAAATATCGCCAGTAGATATAACGGTGACTTCATTGTTGTTATGTTGGGTTAGAATTCACATGTCACCTTTTCAGTGCTTAATAGTATTACTAGTTTTGAGGTATAAGGATAAAGGCTGGTGTTTTGCTCAGATTTGAATGTAGTATGTGTTTGGTTTGTCTAGGAGCCTACTTGCTAAACTCTTAATTCTCTTCTTGTTTTATATGCAGCCAGTGACCACAGCATTCAGACTGTACAGAGCCACATCTCATCTGTAAAACATGGCTTCCTGTTCTTATTCACTATTTGTATTCTCATAAGAAGAAACATAAGATTCATTATGATGGTGTGGAAATACATTTTGTTTTGAGCTTATGTACATCACATATGTGGTCAAATCAAGAATTTCATCAGAAAGGATGGATAAAGGAGAGAGCTTTAGGTGTACATTAAGCAGAAGGGAGGGACAGTGAAATGAGCTTTATGTATAGGTGTGTTTAATATGCAATGCTTGATGTATGTTGACCTCAGGTTATAAGAGTAGAAAATCCCATTTTCCAGCTTGTTTCAAATGTAGTAAAAATGCTGCTTCAGTTGCTTTATGCTACTCACATTGGGAAAGGTGCTTATACTGTGATAATTATCATCAAGGAATATTAATGTGTTCAGCATTTGTAACCCAAAAACTCATTATAGCTTAAGCTGTGCATCATCTGTGAAGAGAGAACTTTGCCAGAATTCGCTCTTCACAGGGGTTGCCTCCTGCTTGCTGCGGAGTGGTCAGAGTACTGCAAGAGGTCACTTAGGCTATTTTTGAAAGCTGAAGTTTTGCAATTTTTGAATCACTACCTTATGTCTAAAGAGCTTATCGCTGTTCCCTCAAAATGCCCTCCTTCTAATTGACTGCATAGTAGAGTGCAAAAAATAATCATATTAAATGAATCAGAGGTAAGTGTATATCATGATATCACATGTGAGAGAGTCAGCACGTGTGTTCCATGCCAAGATAATTGAAGTGTTTGTGTCTCTTCTTCAATTCCCTGAGCAAAGGGATTCATTTACACCCCTTTCCTTAATGCAGGTGCCCTTGGGTTGCAGAGAGAAATGCCCCCACTGGGGCTCCACTCCCCAGCCCTCTGGCTGGAAACTGTGTAAATAAGACTGCAGGGTCAGCCTTCCTTTGTCGGCAGCAGTGTCCTTAATTAGTCTGTGACAGTCTTTCATAGGAGCCTGAACTGTTCTTGGAATCATTCCTCACTCATTGAAGACTTCTATCTAGAGCACAGATATTTTTGAATGTTTGCTTAAAAAAATCATTCCCCGAGGAGGGGGTGGTATTGACATCATGGAGCTGAAGAGCTCAGGGTGTGTCGAGGACCCTATAACTTAACCTGATTAAAAGAGTTAGGGAGGCAGCTCCATGAGACACAGTAGGTGGTTTGTCTCCTAAGGAGATGGTGCCCTCACTGGTAGTAGGTGGCTTGCTTAAAGGGAGCTGTGTGCCTGTGATGTTTTGATGCGATTAAATCCCATTATTTTCCCCACACTCATCCATTGCTTGTCATTTCCCATAAGTAACAGTGCTCCACGCTCCATGTTATGGTTTGTGGAGGCCAGGCGGAGAGCGCTAATACACAGTTCTGTCAGGCTGTCTGGCTTTGCAGGACTGCTGCATTTCTAAGGTCAAATTGTGAACCTGGCCTTGCTCCTGGGAGGACTAGAAAAATATGTTTCATACCTTCCCGTAGACTTAAGCGAGGAGTAGGAAGGGAAAGCATGAAGCCCATAGGCTCCGTTTAGATGAGCTGTAAGGTTGAAATTCATCACGCAGGAAAACTGGCTGTTGTTCCAGAGGAGTCACTGCCGTGGGTGCAGAGTCAGTCCTCACCAAGGGCTTTGGGGGACACAGTAATCATTCAGATAGCCCAGCAGGCACAGACACACAAGCTGATAATCTGGGGAAACTTGCTGAAATAAGAACTTACTTACCTGTTAAAATCCCTTACATGAAGGAATGTGGATAGACACAGTGTGTGCATTCAGCGCAGATACTGCAGGCTGATTCCATTGCAAGCAATTTGTTTGGTTGCGGTTGTTAGCATTTTGTTTTGAATGCGACAGAACCTTTCCGTTACGCAGCAGAGCACTAATGTCACAAAATGGATGGGCGTCCTGAACCAGAGACAGGTTCCCAATAGTTTGGGGCTGGAATGCTGACAGTAGAGTGGGGAGAGACAGCGGTGGCAGATCTTCTGCCAGGATGTAAACTTAATAATCTTCATGAATTTTGAGTAACTCATAACTCCACTTCCTCACCCAAAGAAGCATTATGAAAAGATTGCTTCTAAATCCTTCAGACATTCTCTGCACTTATGATAGATGCCATCCTCTTTACCTTGAGGCGTTGGAAATGAATGTGAGGGTTTTGTTTTGTTTTGTTTTGTTTTTTGGTAAGAGATAAAAATGTATACTTTAGAAGGAGTAAATTGCATTTTCATGTTTAAGTTCACTATTTGCACTTGATGTGGTGAGATCCAAATGTGAAGAATTGCTTTTGACATTATTTCTCTGGCTCCTGTGTCCCAGGCCACTGCATTATTATGCTGAAATGCACCATCACATGGGATAAATGTGATGTCGAAAGCCTGAAAATACTGTACTAGCGCATGCTGTGTCCAGCTTCTTTGGGTTAACCGTAACTTCTTTAATTATCAAAACAATTTAATTTACCCCAGTGATGATATGTTGAATAATACAGCGTATTTTTTAAAGAAGAATAATCTTCCCAGTATAATTGTTTTTAGAGGCCAACCAAGATCATTATTTCTAAATGAAGCAATAATTTTAACTTTCTCCAAAAGTCCGTGTTATAAAATCTATGTCCTGTACTATCCTATGTAATATTATAAAGTAAAATTTGAAGTACATTCAACAGTCTTAAAATGTTATGGCTGATCTCTGAATTCTAAATCAAGTTTTCTCTTAATAACTATGGTCTCCTGTTTTCTACGACCTTTTTTTTTTTGTGTGTGTGTGGGTACCGGGGGTCGACCTCAGGACCTCACACACTAGCAGGCGCCCGTGCCGCTGAGCGATATCACCGGCCCTTTTTTCGTATGTGGGTTCTGGGAGTCGAACTCGGGCCCTCATGCTTGCCAGGCAGGCGCTTACGCCACTGAGCTATCTCACCAGCCCTCTACGACCTTTAAAAATAAATTTTTATGTCTTTCTTTGTGCATTAAGGTGTGTGGGTGTGCACATGTGTGCATGTGTGCGCATGTGTACACCTCTGTGGGAAGCCTGTACCCACTGCCAACCTCTTCCACCCCAGACTCACTGCTGCAGTGCTCCCTGTCTTGTGTTTAACGTGTTTCCAACAGCTAAGAGAGCTGGTACTAAAGTGAAATGAAAACCATGAAGCTTATATTGCAGTCTGATGTTTGAAAGAGAGATATTGGAAAAGGATGCTTTTTGGCTTGGCTCCCTTTTTAGATGTAATTGCTGCTTCATTAGGACTTGGAAGAGTTTCCTGTGGTTAAATTTAATCAAATGGCTCAGAATAACAAACTTGTATTCTCAGAATTCCAGGACAGTTCTGCATATGAAACTTGATTTTGTTAAATGTATAATGCACACACACACACACACACACACACACCCCTTCACCACCAACTTTGTAAAATGCTATAAGATACTATCTCTAGCTTAACTCTAACTCCCTTTTGGTCATGAATTGATAAATGATCATGCATAGATGTATAATTCATAAGAAACACATTTCAAAATGTTTGGAGTTTGTTTTTGGTAAGAACCAAAACTTGAACCAACAAGTCTTGAGAAGTCTAGATATTTCACTTGGACTGATGTCAGTCATTTGTCCTTCTGGACCATGATACGAAATTGTTATCATTACTCTTATTACAGAAGAGGAAACAAGACTTGCACAACCAACACCTACAGACATCCACCAGTGTGCCTTAGAGTAAGGAGACCAGCTCACGCTCTCTAGAGCCTTTCTTCATCACTCTTAACCAGTGCAGTATTTGCATCTCTTCGTATGCACGGTTGCTCAGTTTGGGAGCCCGAATGGAAATGCTCTTAGTAATTGCTTTGCTATCATTTCATCAAAGCCTATATTAAATGCCATTTTCTGGGCAATAAAACTTAACTTTGATTTAGATAAAATCTGATCTGTCCATTAGAAGTGTT
>CM051838.1:21137500-21140000 GCA_028451465.1 Erethizon dorsatum
AAAAAATAGGACTGCAAAACCACTGCTTTTTTTCTTTTTCCATTTTTTACTTCCCCCTTTCCTTAATGCTATAATAAAACTTCATTTCATGTTTTTCCCATCCCATTTTATTTCTTGTTTCCACCTGCAGCCAATTTTCAATTAGCTCCACTCCTGCTAGTAAGCATGAATAATCTGAAGCACTTTATGTACATGATATTCACAAAAACACCCACAAACTGCAGTAAAGTGAAGTTGGCTTTACGTCACTTCCAAACCACAGTGAGAAGATGCTGGCTGTGTGGTGGTCGTAAAACTGTAAGATGGCAAGGAAGCCTTTTACCAAAATACAATCCTTAACAGAAAGTGGCCTTAGGAATGTTTGGCTACAAAGGAGTGGAGCAGGAATGGAGGGAGTCAGGTGTGGCATGGAATGTGGGATGAGGAAAAGGTGTCCAGGTCAGAAGGGTTACGCACAGTTCAAATAACATGACGCAGGAACAGGAAGTGACTGCTCACCCAGCTCCTAGGGGGCCATCCATCCAACACCCATCCCCTGTTCAGCCTGTGCTTTCCCTCAGTCATGTAAATGAGCACAGGACCTCTAGACCTGGGCCTGGAAGAAATCAAGCCACAAGAATGTACCCTATTTTAGTAAAAATTGAATATATGTCCTGCAGCATCAGTCTGGGGCTTTCTCAGGTTTATTATTCTCCCTGGCATCTAATGTATTACTGTTGAGTTATTTAATCTAATACATTTGGGAAAAGGTACCAGAATATTTTGCAACAAGTTTTTTTTTTTTTTTGGTACCGGGAATTGAACTCACAACCTCGTGCTTGCCAGGCAGGCGCTGTGCCACTGAGCTATATCCCCGGCCCGCAACAAGATCTTTGTACAAACCATTTGCGTGCTTCAGTTACAAGGTGTAAAAAGATGTAAGTAAAAAGCACCATGCAGCTTTGGCTCCTTGGGATTTTTATTCACACAATTTTAACAGGGTATCTGCCTAATCATGGGGGGTTTTGTATGTACGAGTGTGTATTGTATGCTGCATCCTTGAGTAAGCTTCATAATTCATGTTCAAAGCTTGGTTCAGATGACTACACAACCCAGAAGAGAGAGCTGAGACTTTAGGGAAAGATTTAGGAGTAAACCAGATATGCCCCTACTCCAAATGGAAATGGAAGTAAAGGAACTCTTTTTCCATTTATATTTGAAATCTTTCTTCAGCATGTCAGCTTTCTACACATTTTCTTTCTTGTCTTATCTACTCTAAAAGACATTTCCTAATGTCTATCATCACAGAACCTGGATAGTTTGGTACTAAAAAGTGCTTTAAAAATGCAATTTAAAGACTGATAAATCAGGTCTGTTTAGCTCAGGGGAAGGAAAAGCTAAGTGGGATTTAGTGGAAAGGAGTAATATTCCTAAAAGGAAATCAGTTTGATGCCAGTAAGCTTTCTGAAGCAGAAACTAATTTGAAAGCCTAGAGGTCATGACTAAAATGGAGGAATAGACTGGACTGTCCCATATTAGCCATTTGAGGGGAAGTTTCTTTAAGCACGGTAGATGGATTATAGAATAGTTTGCCAAAGTCAGCAATGGCAAGAGGTTCCAGGAGCTAGACAAATTTTTGGAAAGTAGGGTGTAAAGCCACAAGCAGCATTTTGGAAGCCAACCCCAGGAAGCATGAGAAATGAATGTACATTATAATTTCAGGTCTTAATGGGTATGTGGTTTTTCCCTCAAAGTTCAAATGTTCTAATGTACCTATATTTTCAATCTTTAAATTTGAATCTGCATATCAAGAAACAATTAATACTCTTTTCAATTAAGATAAATAATGCATATACCTTGATTCCTCCTTCTTCTCCCTCATCCCCCCAAAAAAAACATACTGCAAGAATGATGTCATATGGTGTATGACAACTTCTATGCTGCAGTACTGGGGGGGGGAATAAAGAATGTATGTACAGTAATACGATTTGTTACATGGAGACACATTGTAGTTTTTATTTCATGTGAAAAGTTTAGGGGTGGCAGCTTGACAGTAAATTTCATCAAAATCTACCCTGCCAGAATGCCAACATTGTTCTTCACTCATTTTAGCATAAGGTTCAATTATTTGCTGATGTGTGATACCAGTCAGTCATTCTTAGCATCATTGAATTAACTCTGAACCCCATATCAGTAAAGAGCCTTATGTTGCCCCATTTTATTATAATAGTGCAATACAGATTAAAGTTGCATCTGTTAGGATTATATTGTATGTTTGGATTTCAGGAGACAGAAGCACAATATTCTCATGAATGTAACATTTGGAGCAAATAACCAGTAACCAATCACATACTTTCTCTATTGCAAAATCTGAGCTAGTAAGATTACGTTTTGGAGAAGATTATAAATCTGTCACCACTAATCTAATCTTTACAGGGGCTTTGTAAACAGTCAAAGACTAAAGATCATTACTTCTCTTGCTCTGATTCTAATCATAACACATATTTGATATTTCATAACT